>CM076581.1:1402467544-1402599873 GCA_034641835.2 Pinus albicaulis | reverse complement strand
TAGGTGACGAATCCTATACGACGAAGTACCTAATAAGGCCTATAGAATTTGGGTGTGAGTTTCTGACATCCTTTTTCTTTGAGAGAGATCTGCTTATATGGTTGGAGTCGTAGGAATACCTAGTCACCAACTTGAAATGACCATTCCGATCGATGTTGATCAACCTGTTGCTTCATTATGTTCTGCGCCTGATGTAAATTATCTTTGAGATGACCGATCATGGCAGCACATTTTTGTAGTAGTTGATCAACTACTTGCACTTTGGAACAACCGGGGAGGTAAGACACTGGTGACGGTGGAAGTTGTCCATATACATTCTCATAAGGTGTCATCTTGGTGGCTTCATGATAGTTAGTGTTATACCACCGTTCAACTAGAGGTAGACATTGGACCCATTGATGTTGCTTGTCAGAAGTGAAACAACGTAGATAGGTCTCCAAGCATTTATTGAATGCCTCTGTCTGACCATCAGTTTGAGGATGATAAGATGTACTGAGTTGGAGTTGCGTGCCTTGGAGCTTGAAAAGTTCCTGCCAAAATTTGCTGGTGAAGGTGGGGTCACGGTCTGACACAATAGAAGTCAGCATGCCATGTAGTTTGAATATTTGGTCCATGAAACTTTGCACCACTAATGTTGGGGTAAATGGGTGGGGTAGAGCACAAAAATGGGCATATGTGGAAAGCCTATCAACAACCACCATGATAACTAATTTGTTTCCGGACTTTGGGAGGCCAGTAATGAAATCGATGGAGATGTTTTTCCATACTGAAGCATGGAGGGGTAAAGGTTGTAAGGTTCTAGGTTGCTTGATTATTTCCCCTTTGTTGCATTGGAATACATCACATTCATATACAAAAGTAAGAATGTCAGTTTTCATGCCAGTCCAAAAGAAGGAGCGACGGGCGCACACATAAGTATTCTGAAATCTTGAATGTCCGGTTGTTGGAGACGATTTGAATTCAGCCAAGATGTGGGGTTTGAGAGCTGAGGTTGGGGAGAGCACTATTCGATCCTTGTAACACAAAACCTCATCCCAGCAAGAGTAGTCAGTTGAGGCATTGGGATCATCTCTCAAGTTATTAATGAGTTAGGATAGGGAGTGGTGGGCGAACAATTCCCGACGAGCATCTTCAATCCAATATGATCGGGGTAGAGAGAGTGATAAAAGGGTGCCCTCATCCTCAAATTTTCATGGTAAGGCATCAACTACTACATTGTCACGTCCCTTTTTGTAAATGAGTTCATAATCATATCCCAAAATTTTTTCCAACCATTTATTTTGTTGTGGTGAGGACAGATGCTGCTCTAGAAAATATTTCAGACTATGATGGTTAGTACGGATTAGGAATCCTCTACCCAATAAGTATGGATGCCAAGTGTCTACTGGATGTAAGATGGCCATCATTTCTTTCTCATATGTGGATTGTCCCAGATGTTTTCCACTGAGTTGCTGACTAGTGAAGGCCAATGGTCTACCTTCCTACATTAATACTGCACCAATGCCTGTACCAAAATCATCACATTCAATCACAAAATATTTGGTGAAGTCAGGTAGAGCCAAAACTAGAGTGGAGCACATAGCTTGTTTGAGAGCCACAAAATCCTGTTACGCGGTGTCAGTCCATAAGAATGATTTTTTCTTCAGAAGATTAGTTAGGGGACGTGAAATGTGTCCATAGTTGCTGAAAAATTTGTGATAGTAACCTGTGATACCCAAGAATCCCCTCAAATTCTTCAAGGTTTTGAGTTGGGGCCAATCCTACATTGCCTAAATCTTCTTCGGATCAACCCTTACTCCATCACATCCCACAATGTGTCCAAAATACTCAACTTATTCCATTCCAAAGGAACACTTAGAGTGTTTGAAAAACAATTTATTGCCTTGGAGCAATTGTAGTATTTGGTCAACATGCTGTGTATCCCAGGTGAGACTGTAGATGAGAATATCATCAAAAAATACCAGGAAAATTTTTCAGATAGAAGGTTTCAGAAGGTGGTTCATGAGGCTCTGAAATGTGGAGGGAGCATTACAAAGACCAAATGGCATGACCAATAATTCATAATGGCCTTCATGATTTCGGAAAGCTATTTTGGGGATGTAAACTTCCTTCATGCGTATTTGATGATCGCTTGAGCGGAGGTCTATCTTGGTAAATAATTTATCACCATGGAGTTCATCAAGAAAATCATCCACCGTAGGAATAGGGAATTTGTACTTTATAGTGAGCTTGTTAAGGGCCCTAAAGTGATGACACATGTAGCATTCTGCGTATTTCTTTAAAACCATGATGACAGGAGATGAATAAGGGCTCATGCTGGGATGAATAACCCCTGCTTCTAGAAGTTCCTTGATGATTTTTTCAATCCCATTCTTTTGTGCAGAAGGATAGCGATATGGATGAACATTTGGCGGCTGAGCTCCTGGGTTCCGAGGGATTCTATGACCATGCTCACCCCGAGAAGGGGGAAGTTCCTGTGGTTTGGAAAATACTATTTGATGGCGATCTAAGACCTGTTGCATATCTGGATGAATTTGGGGAGGGGTGGATTCAATGGATTCGATGGCATTAAATTGAGCTACTACCCCATGATGGCCCTTTTTTAAAATCTTCTCCATTCTATGCGAGTTGATGATAGTAGGAGCACCTGCCTTGAGTCCCCTCAGTGTATCAATGTGGCCTTCGTACTTAAAGCTCATATATAACTCTTGGAAATCCATTGTTATAGGGTCTACTATGTGAAGCCATTATGCACCTAGGACAATGTCGTAACCACCCATTTTAGTGGCAAACATGTGGGCTTTAAGGTGATAATCCCCCATTTGAAGCTTAATGTTTTCACATTGGCCCTCACATTCCATGGTCCCCCTATCAGTGATCAATACTTGGAAATTAGAGACGACCCTTATAAAAAAATGGGTTTCTTCTGCTACACGCTTATGGACAAAGTTATGAGGATTGCCGCTATCAATAAACACCACAATTAGCCTATGTTTAATGAAGCCACAAATTTAAGAGTTTGGGGTGAAGAAATTCCAGCCAAGGCATTTAGTGATATAATTGGCTCATCTGGCGAAGCTGCGAGATCTTGGTCTGGTTCTAGTTGAGTGTCACTCTCTTTGTCCTCATCTATGCTAGGGTTGGGGGCTTCCTTTGCTGTATTGTTTTCAGTGGCATCAATTTGGAATAATTTTGGTTCCTTGCATTTATGCCCTGGGGCGTACTTATCATCACAATAATAACATAGTCCTTGTTTTTGTCATTCAGTCATTTTGACCAGAGACACCTTCTGAACCTTCAATGTTTGGGTGGGGCCCATGGCCTGGGTTAGACGTGGATTTGCGACAAAATTTGGGCGATTGGACTAAGCTTGTAAGTCAACTTCCACCTCTAAGGATTTTTTACATGCATCCAACCAAGTAGAGGGGTGGTGCATCCAGACATGGGATTGGATTGCTTCCTTCAGGCCACTGATAAAACATTCCAAATAAAAGGCATATGATAAGCCATAAGTTCTGATGGCCAACTTTTCAAAAGCAGCAATGTAGTCCTTGACTGTACCGGTTTTTCAGATCTTAGTGAGCCATCTGAAGAAATGAGAATCACGATCAAAATGGTCACAAAGGGCTTTTGAGAATACCTTTCAAGATAACGTCAATGGGTAACATTTCTGATGCCATTTCCACCATTGCCATCTTTCTTGGTCCAAGTAAAGTGCTCCCACTCTTAGTTTAGTTTCATCGTCATGGATATTATTAAGGAGGAAATACTATGCCATTTGAGCCAACCATACTGCCGGGTTTGAGCCATCAAATTTGTACATGTCTAGCTTGGGCACCCGTTGACCAAAAAACTGGGACCCTCCATGGAAGTGAAAGTGATGGTTGGATTCACCTTCTTCGTATACCTCCCCATGTGTGTATTCCTTGCTATGTGATGCAAATAGAGACAAAGATTCATGTATTTGGCCAGAAAGTGTATAAATTTTGGTCTCAAGTCGATCCATTCTTTCGTTCACCATTTTTGCAGCCATTACTTGCGAGCGGGTTCCATACATTCACTAGCCCAAATTTGGGACCACCTAAAAAATGTGGGCTGATAAGTGAATAGTACCCCTGCGATCAGCTCACCGATCTAAGTCTTATGGGCTATGTCTCCAGAAAGTGTCTCGAAATGGCTCCAGAGTTACCTGGATGTCTGGGTATCGTCATATGTGCCGCAAAAATCAGATCTGGGTGATGGAAGCCAAAACCCTTACTGTACTCTAAGCCGAATTTGTGCCGCGAATACCCTAAAAGCTAGGTGGACGATGTTGGCTGATCAAAACGGGTATATCTGAGCAGGATAGAGAATAAGAGCGGGCTTCATATATATGGGGAAACTATGGTCACAAGGAGTATCAGGTGCTACATATTGCAATATACATAGGGGCCCAATAATAATACTTGACCTAATCTTTCAGGGCACCAACTAAGGAGGATCGACCGTACCCTTAGCCGTACTTACTGACTACCCTGTTGTACGTGCGAGTAATCTCCCCGAGTGTTTTTCTCAGTGTATAATAGTAGCAAGACGGCCGATGGCTGAACTATGGTTAGGTTTCAGTGTTTCCTGGGGGGCTTCCTATATACCCGAGGGTACGTGGAAGTGCAGTCTGTGCGCAGTTATGTCTAATGCGATACTACTCAAAGGGGTACTCACAGGGGTTACAAGGGAGTCCAAAAAATGTGACCACCTCTTGTAGTTCCTGCGTGCATTCTTCCCCAAATCCGCAGGTTTATGCACTCAACAACAAATCTCGTGGTTTAAAGATGCCGAAACACTTCTCTAGCCTAAAAAAAATAATCTGTGAAAACTAGAGGTCCTGCTAGCCCTGGAAAGAGATCTAATACCACTTGTTATGAACTTGACTTTTTTGACGAGCCATAACACAAGAAATATGAAACAAAATAGCCGAGACAAATAGTTATCACTAGAAAATAGACAAGCGACATAGATATTTCATTATGTAGAAACAAGATACAATGTTCACTTGCCTCTTCGAGGGGGAAACCTCCAGTAGAGCAGAGGTCAATTACAATATGACATAATACTTCTTCCTTCTATATAATGCTATTTATAGCCTAATGACATCCAAAACCCTAACTACTAGTCATCCTTGACATAATCATGGGTTAACTACCTTATTTATTAACTAAGGCCCATTTATAACTAACTGTGGTCCCTTTTCTAAAATGTGGGTCGACCACTTACAATTATTATTAATGCGGATATCACTTACAGGCTTTATTGACTCAACCAACTAACTATGACTCAGACTAGGCCCTTATGGGCTTATTACATAAATAAATGGGTTAGGGTCGAACCCTAATACACACACACACACACACACACACACACACACACACACACACACACTATTAGGTCCCTATATTACTAGTGTAGTCCCTTATTGTTGTTAGTGTAGCCCCCTTATTTTTATTGTTGTACCCCTGTAGCCTCCATATTGTTATTATTGTGCCCTTAAATTATTATTTTTAGGTCGGCTAGGATTATATTGTGACCCCATGGACTCCTATATATAGAAAGGAGGTTTTGTCATTTGTATCGTTCAAGAATTTTTCGTTTATGTAATGTAAAGGAGGTTTCCCCCTCAAAGTGGATTATTTATAAGACATTGATCTCTATTTTCTTCTATTTTTGGAGCTGGATTCATAACATTTGGTATCAGAGCTTTGGATTCTAGGGTTTCACTGCTCCAAACAGATCATCGTGGAATTTTCGGTATAACTTTTTTTCTACGAAGGTTCAGAAGCGGAATTTTTTACCACGTGACGCTGAAATCCTGAGGAACTTCATGTAAAAATTCCAGATGTTGGTTCACAATATTTTTAGAGATATGATCTATGGAAGTTAGGGTTTTTGCAGGCTCCAAAATTTCATCTAAAAGAGGTGACCTTGGGAAAATCATCATAAATCTTTCTCTAAGCATCAGATTGGAATTCTGTAAAAAGTGGTGGAAAGTACATGAACTGTAGTTTCTTGTATATAAATTTCAGAGCTGAAGGAGGAAACAGTGACACGTGGCATGCCATACAAGTTCGCTCTACTGAACCAATCCATAATTAGTTCATTGTGGGAGATTGGGAATAACTTTTCCTTGAAGCATTCAAATCAGGTAAGACCTGTGGAATTTGAAAGATGATTGAGAGGGATACTACAGGACCGAATTTTAGATATTAAAGATCTGAAATCATAGAGATATTTCAGTTTCAATATCGAGATCCTCAAAAGCAAGAAAAAGGTGTGTATTTTTTTTCAAATTGCATAAGTATTGTTTGAAAAATCAGTTTGAATTGATTCCAAGGGCATATTGAAGCATAGGTATCAGTATGGAGTTATATAATGCTTCCCAAAAATAATTCCACACCCATTAAGCCCTTAAAAAGCTCTACTATGACGCATGAAGAGGAAGAATTGCAGTATGGGATATCAAAATTACGGTACCAAGTGCAACAAATTTCAATATTACAAAGAGCAATTAAAGATGACATAGATGGTTTAAATGAAAAAATGGAGGCTAAGTTGGATCGTTTGAAGGATCAAATGAAAGCTAATATGGATGATAAAGTAGTGGAAGATCACATCGAGCATCAACAACAAGTTCTCCAACTCTCAAAGGATAACCTAACTTTGGTGCAGAATCGAATGAAACAACTGGAAGATCAACATCACAATGAAAGAAGTTTTGAAGCAGTCATAGAAACAAGAACTAGTCAACTACGAAATCGATCAATTTCAGAGTATCTCAGCAAGTGGAAGAACTTATCCACTGAAGATTCCACATGGGAGGATGATAATTTTATATAGAAGAATCCATAAATAATCAAGCGTTGAGTATAACACTTGTTTGACGGAGAGGGGCATGTTAGGTCCCTATATTACTAGTGTAGTCCCTTATTGTTGTTAGTGTAGCCCCCTTATTATTATTGTTGTATCCTTGTAGCCTCCATATTGTTATTATTGTGTTATTACATTATTATTTTTAGGTCGGCTAGGATTATATTGTGACCCCATGGACTCCTATATATAGAAAAGATGTTTTGTCATTTGTATCATCCAAGAATTGTTCATTTATGTAATGTAAAGGAGGTTTCCCCCTCGAAGTGGCTTATTTCTAAGGAGTTGATCTCTCTTTTCTTCTATTTTGGATCTGGTTCATAACACACACACACACATACAACTACGCACAAAAGCACACACACACACAAGAAAACACATCCACCCTTGCTCCCTTTTTACTTGTAACGTAGGTGCAACATGTGTTTAGATCAAAAAATGCCTTTACATCTCCATTTGAACAAATTTGTAGTAAATGTGGGCAATGAGTTATTTAAAAATCATTTCATTCCACAAGCTCAAAATAGAATATAGTGTGCAACTATAACTCATTGTACATTGCATATTAGAGAAAGAAGGGATAGTGGAATACATCTTGTGAAATCCAATCCTCCACATTTTTTTCTAGAGTTCGCTTAACATGTATTATGCCTCTAAATTAATGAGTGAGGTACTAAACTATCTATGAATTGTTTTAACATATGATTTACATGCCTTATATGAGCTATTTATGATCCATGAGCTACCAAAGTTTGAATAATTAGATTGGTGTTTCACTCTTTAGCTTCGTTTTGGGTATCTTGAAGGTCTCTCAATTTTCTTACTATTTGGTTTTCATTGTTTGGTGACCTTAATCTACACTGCAGGGGATAATGGGTGGGGCAAAAATGAAGGGATTCCATAAATTCCACAAGAACTATTGAATCATGAGCCCATGATGTACAAAACAAATTAGAAGAAAGGATCGGGGTAAATTATTTCCTGCAAACCACAATTGAACCAGAGACTTTGGGAAAATATGAGGATGGGGCCTCAATGGGTCCCCTATAAGCTTAACTCCATAGATAAATGATCTAACAAGAGCTAAAAATGAAGGAATGAGTGACCTCAAACCAAATACCTCAAAAATTCGAATTTGGATGAAGAGACGAAGACCTATAGTGTTCAACCAAAGAAGAAAGGAGTCAAGGAGTGAAGGGAAAAATTAGAACCAATGATCCAAACTTAGATAGGAGTGATTAGATAATGGAGGCCGTAGGAATACCTAAGTCTACCTAAGCTTAACACAATACAATTGCCAAGGAATCGCCCATGAAACCAACAAAATAAACCATTCCAAGCCATGAGTAGGTCTATCATGGGTGACAAACCAGAAACTAAGAGTAGCAGAATTGTTGCACTCATTAGAATTATCCCACCTCTCAAAATCATTGCTACGATGGACATATTAATTGAATTCCCATGGCACGAATTATACCAAATATGTCTCACGCACTAGGAGGAAGGTGGAGTAGGATTTGATTTGACAATTAACAACATATTTCTTCATAAGTTTCAAGGGACTTGATTGATTCATTGCTTGAAAAACAAAAAAAATTCAGATTAACAACATTTGGTTCATGGAGGAGTGAGTTAGTGAAAGTGAACCTCTTGTGCTATAGAGTTTGAGTGAAGAAATCCTTTATTGAAAAACGATGCCTCCTTAGCAAACTCGTACGCTCTATGATTATGCCATCTGAGAATATGAAAGAAGTTTACTCTTCAAATTTAACTATCTCTTACTTGATTTTTAAGATATTTCGGTCCAGATACATTTTCCCCCTCTCTACGAATTCTTTTATTGCTATTAATATGATCTCTAAAGGCGTTATAGCACTGATCTTTTAACCATGCTTGAGATTTTTAATTTTACCCATGAACATAACAAAGTACTTGCCTTGAATGTTGGACGAAAGTCCTAAACCCCATGAAAAGGAAAATCTCTTTGTTCCATCGGGATTTATCAAGGTCCCTCCCACTTTTTCCACCCCTCTTCGTCTCTTTATTATTGAAATAATGATTCAAATGTGCATTTCAGGAGCTCTACATCTCACCATGTTATCTAGTTTTAAGCTCAATGATGTTATTGTTGTTACTAGTTTAAAAAAAAGATAAAATATCAACTGAATAATTCATTATCTAGTTGTCGTTTTGTATTCCTATAATAAAAATATATTTGTTTTATTCAATTTTTATTAAAAGAATTGAATAAAAATACATTTCTATATAATAATGAGAAATGGTCTCACCTATTGTAAACATGCTTTTTGATTAATCAATCACTTCTTATCCAATGTTACTCTCAAATTCTCACCTTTTTTATTAAAAAAATTGAATAAAAATAAATTTCTATATAATAATGAGAAATGGTCTAACCTATTGTAAACATGTTTTTTGATTAATCAATCACTTCTTATCCAACTTTACTCTCAAATTCTCACCTTTGATGCATGATGAGTTTGATATTGTTCATCAATTGTATTTCATTTCAAACTTCATGCAAAATCTTCACTAAGGACCCTACCTGTTCATGGTAATAGTTTGAGTGTTCATACCATAGAAGCAAACTTTATGCAAGTATTTCAATTATTGAATTGTTGTTTTGTGGGAAGAGCAAAGCTTCTTGTTGATTGACATGCGACTAGCTTGGATATTTGTAATTTGTTGTTTCTTTTCGATGCCAACATGATCCTATTAAAGATAGTTTCTATTTTTATCAATAATTGTTTTGGTGAATACTTTGTTGGTTTGAATACTTATAACTTCATATTGCTTTTTGGATGAAATCATGATTGTATTTTGATTCAAAGAAGTTTTGAAATTGTAAGAAGCGTGGAGATTTTGTTTTTTCCCAATGATAGAGACAAGAATACAAACCCTTAGGCTAGTAAAAGAAAAAAGTATATTTATGCTTAACAATATGATTTCATTAAGTTGTCGAAGATTCTTTTTTTTGGGTTGTTTGTTATCATTGATTGTTTATAGTTTTTTTGGTCTAGACTAAGCTTTGAATAACTATTGTTTTGCAATAATGGAATTTGTTATTTCTTTCATACTAGAAAGGGATACCTAAACATATATATAGATGTCAAGAAAAAATTAATCTAGAAAGTGATACCTAAACATATATAGATGTTGAGAAACATTTAATCAATTGATATATACAGATGTTTAGAAACATTTAATCAATTGCTATATATAAAATGTTTATAAATATTTAATCAATTGTTATATAAGAAAAATGTAAATATTTGTATTAAATATTACTCTGGTTATAAGGTCAAAATATTTACATATTTCAATTTCCTTTGGAGGTTTGATATTGAGCACAAAAGCTCAATCCAAACCCCCAAGCGAGTACCCATGATACAAAATTTGTAGTCTTTTTCCAGTTCAAAACTTTCCAAAAAACTCCCAATATCCAAACACATTTTGTTCCATTTTTCACTACTTCTGATTTGATTTAGTTTGAATTCTTTTTTTCCTTGGTGAAATACTTTTTCCTTTCTTCCCAACTTGAATCCAACCTATGTTTTCTGCTTAATTCGACGAGTCGTTATTTGGCAAGTGAGCATTGTTATTTTTGAATTCTTCCTCGTCTGCATGATATGCCTAAGAACTTTCCTTTCTATATCTATTCCTTTTGGATTCAAGAGGGGGTCCATTTGCCATGAGAGCTTGCTACTTTTCCACTTTCGCCGAGTTGTTTCTCTTCCAATTCTTTATTATCATAAGGCCCTTCTTCTTTGTATATCATATAATGATCGCCATGAGCTCCTTCTCCTTTTCTTTTTTTTTCAACCATTGTTGATATGCAAATGCATGCAACATTTTTTTATTACATGCCACATTTCATAACACGCTCTCCACCAAAATGAAACATTTTCATAATTGAGCTTTTGATCCTAGAAATAGTCTGGAGCAATCAAATTAATCTTAGTAGGAAAACCCTCATTGAAGTCCATCTCCACACATATTCGAGCATAACTAGTCTTATACGAATTTTCAATTTTTGAGTTGCGACAATAAAACTTTCCTAATGCATTTCCTAATAGAGGATAATGATGAGAGATTCCAAAGATGCAGGGGAAGGTTCAAAATCCTTACCCAAACTGGAGCCATGGAGATTGACGTTGTAACCAAATTAAAGATGGGAGATCATGGCTGCATGAAGAGACCTACACTACCCCAAAACCATGACCTATATTCGCAAATGGACTTCTTCTTCAATATTGTCAAAAAACAACAACAAAATCCCCCAAACCATAGGATAAATATTCAGATCATTTGTCAAGAGAGGGTTCAATGTCTCAGAGATCCATTTGTGCTAATCAGTCAACCGCGACCAAAACCCATTAAACTTGTAGACCAATCTTGCTTCGAAAAATATATTTCACAACCGAAAGCTTCCTCCTCCAAAAGAATATTGAGGGAAAGAACTTCTTGAACTACCGAAATAACATATCCATAATTCAACATGATACTATACAAAACAAAATAAGAGCTTACTAGAATGACAACCATTATTGTACAAGATATTGTCTTCTTCGTCAAATCACTAAGATTCACAATTTTTTGGACTACAAAAGAGATCTGCAGAAAGATCCACATGTTTCAAGCATAGATTGGCCAACTAGGAAAAAACCCTAGCTACCGAAAGGGTTTTAAGTGCTTCGTCCATCTCTCACTACTTTATTTAAAATATTATTAATATTGTAAATACTCATAATTATTTTTGCTAATAAATATAAATGATTTTAAAAAATCAAACTTAATGTAGTTTAACTATTTTGGTTTATTTGTTTGTTTATTTTTATTTTTTCACTAGTTATAATAAGATATTTGGTAAGACTGTGCTTTTATTTGTTCTATGTTTTTATGCAAAAATTGTTATTTTATTTGTTCTATATTTTTATGCAAAAATTGTAATTTTATTTGTTCTATGTTTTAAATGCATAAATAAATTCACTTCTATAAAAATCTTGAAAACACTAAAATTATACAAACTTCTCATTTCAATAAATCTTTACTAAATTTTAAATAAATTAACTAAAACAATATTTCGAAAAATATAAAAAATTAAACTACTAAATTTTAAATAAATTAACTAAACAATATACCAAAAAATATAAAAAATTAAACAACATAAATATATTTACGTAAGTAAAAAAAAATTTCTTAATTTTAATATCACAAAATTTATATATTATATAAAATTATTTACTTTACATCTCATCGAGTTGAAAAATAACACATTAATTATATATATAGTTAAGAGTTGTAAGGCAAAATACATATTATACATTATATCAACATTTTAAAAGTACAATTGAATGGATATATTGAAATTGATGTTTTCAAGATTTTTGAAGTTTATGAAAACATTTTAAAAGTACAATTGAATGGATATATTGAAATTGATGTTTTCACGATTTTTGAAGTTTATGAAAATGAATACTGATTCGTGTATGTTACTGTATTAAAGTATGTATTAGTACAATTTGAGTTATTTGAGTGCATTGAGATGCATTTTCTAGTTTAATGTGGAGTAATTATCTAAAATTTTGGATGGATAAAAAACATTATATAATTCACTTTAGAAAATCTTCAACAACAATATGAATAATTGTAAAAGTTTCCAATCACTTATAATAAAAAAAATAAAAATGACTCATGGTATGAGAACCCATGTTATTGTCCAATGGTATTCATGTGGAATCTAGCATATTTAAAGGGGACAATTAAACTAGCCTAGATCCATCTTAACTTCAAATCTCTTGATATGCAAAATTCTTTTAGAGTGAAAAGAGATTTGATCCCTTTAGGCGTTTGGTAGATCTAGAGTTAAAACTAATCTAGGATG
Source organism: Pinus albicaulis (assembly GCA_034641835.2). Classification (NCBI taxonomy): domain Eukaryota; kingdom Viridiplantae; phylum Streptophyta; class Pinopsida; order Pinales; family Pinaceae; genus Pinus; species Pinus albicaulis. The sequence continues at coordinate 1,402,587,071 of CM076581.1, read as the reverse complement.
GTGTTTATGTAATGCAAGCTTATATTGTTTAGCAACAACTTTTCATGTATGAGAAAAGTGTCACTCTCAATGATTTACATTACTTATTCAAATAAGTATAATAAAAGTTTGGAAGTTAGTTATATTAGTTTTTTAATAAAGAGTTTTGATATATATATATATTATGGGTGGTGTAAGTTTTAAATATTAAAAGGTTTTATAATGTTTATTTTTGTTGGTTTTTTATTTGTGGCATTAGTTTATGATTAAGAAATGATAACTTTAGGGTATTTAAGTTTTCACAATCACTTGTGGATTGGTTTGGGCTATACCAATCCTTAATATAATTGGATTTGTGCCCACCTACTTTAGAACATGGGACCTTAACATAAGGAGAGCTTTGAACCCAGTGGCAGCCAGTTGGATTTGAACTCGGGCCTTGCTCAGGCAACTCTCACCAGTTACCGATTGTCCTAGATCTTAAAAAAAAAAACATAAGGAGAGCTTTAAGAGTGCACCCTATCACCATCTAATCTACACCTAGTAGACAAAAAAGACTTATAATGTTAAAATGACATTAAAGACATATATTCTTAAATACTTGTTATATTCATCTTATAAGACCAACTCCAATCCCTTATCATATTAATAATTTATTTGAAAATCATATTTAATATTTTAACATTCAATATATATATATATATATATATCCATGGTTTTTGAACCCAAAACTTCATGGGAACTAACTCCTCACTATCAAGGCAGCCACTGATCAAGCTTATCCTGTGGGCTTATGGAAATGAATATTACTTATGTAAAGTATTGTATTAAAGTATGTACTAGTAAAATTGGATTTATTTGATATTCATGTAATGGAAATTTATTAAAGTATGTACTAGTAAAATTGGATTTATTTGATGTTCAATATATATATATATATCCATGGTGTTTGAACCCAAAAATTCATGGGAACTAACTCCTCACTATCAAGGCAGCCACTAATCAAGCTTATCCCGTGGGCTTATGGAAATGAATATTACTTATGTAAAGTATTGTATTAAAGTATGTACTAGTAAAATTGGATTTATTTGATGTTCATGTAATGGAAATTTATATTGTTTAGCAATAAATTTTCATGTATGAGAGAAGTGTTAACATAGGTAGTTTATTTTTTTTTGTTAAGATGTCTGTGTCCTCCAGAGATGACTATAGGCTTAACCTTTGGCTTGAGAAACCACAACCTATGGGAATTTAAGTCGTCAAATCACACAGGTATTGCACCTGGCCCGGGCCACACCAAGCTTTAACTTAGCTAGATTTTTGCAGACAAAGTTTCGAAATAGTGGCCTTCACATCACAAAGTGACTTAACAATACACCTCATCATTGTCTATTCTATGCCCATGGGCAACGTAGGTAGTTTACATTACTTGAATCATTCAACTGTAATAAAAGTTTGAAAGTTAGTTATATTAGTTTTTTAATAGAGCGTTTTGATAATTTAAAAATTATTATTTTTAACATTTTAAATTTTGTGTAAATTTTTTATATTAAAAGGTTTTATAATGTTTATTTTTGTTAGTTAGTCTGTAATTTGTGGTATTATTTTATGATTAAGAAATGACAACTTAAGGGTATTTGAGTTTTCAAAATTACTTGTGGATTGATTTTGGTTACACCAATCCTTAACATGATTAGATTTGTGCCCACAAGGTTTTGAACATAAGACCTTAACATAAGGAAAGCTTTAAGAGTTCACCCTATCATTATCTAGTCTACATCCTATGTGAAAAAATGTCTTATAATATTAAAATGACAATAAAACAATTATTTTTAAATACTTATTACATTATCATCTTTTATGACGAACTCTAATCCCTTATCATATTAATCATTTATATAAAAATCATATTAATATTTTAATATTCAAATTAATTTTAATTTAAATGATTTTAACATTTAATTTAATAAAACACATAAAAATATTGATTTTGTAATTTTATAGATTGCAATATGATCATCCTTATCACTATCCACTATATTATTAAGGCAAAACATAAGAAACTACCTACCTTAATCATCTCATTATCTTTCTTTTATGTATCTCATATATACTCATAAACTTTTTAGACAACACTTAAATATTCATCAATTGATTATACTTTTGCAAAGTTGAGATTCTCAATCACACTTTATAATCAAGTTGATTATGTTATAAGAAGAAATCCAATTGCTTTACAAGCACCAAGTTCAATGGTTCATGGCTTTTCTTTATGAACAAAAATTCCACAATATTTACGAATTTCAGTCGACTAATCTACTGGTAGTGTATGATCATTTACAACGTCTAGTGCTAACTAAAATCCATAAATTTTTGTTATTAAAATAAGTGTAATTTAATTTTTTTTATTTTTTAATAAATATATTTTAAACTAATTTTGTTTAAGTTAAGAAAGTGTACAAATTGCAAATTTAAACTATACAAATTTATAAGATTTTTTTTTTTCTTTTTTTCTTTTTCAATATAGAAAAAACTCTGTTTTAATATTAATGAGAAAAACAGTCCATCATACATTTTTACATGTCAGCTTAATATGTTGAATTGTTATTAATATGTCCAATTTATGATATGTAAATTGGTAAACATTTACATGTAGGTTAAAATTAATATAGAACCCATTAAAGATGTTGTAGTGTTCATAAAAAATTAAAAAATAATAAAAATAATAATATTAAAATTCGTTACGTTGTAATTTTGTTTTTATTAATAAATTTAAGAATAACTTTTTAGATTAAAAAAATCATAATATACATGTTACATTAAAATAAAGAAGTAGCAACAATAAGTTAAGATCCATTTTACCTATTAAAATAGAATAATGATTATGTAACCATATTTAAATTAATTAATAAGCACATAAACTTAGAATATATAACAATATGTTTAATCATCCACATATATTGTTAACTTGTAAATAGGATTTCTTACAATACCATGGGCCAATACCATGGCTCATCAATACCACATGCCCCAAAACCATCTCTCATTTCACACTCAAAATATTTTATAAATATTTTATTTAAATTTAATTTTATAACATTTTTTATTAAATTTGAAAGAAAAAATATTATAATTACTTTTGAGATATATCTACACCTCTATCACATGAAAATATATAAGATATAAATAGTATCTATAAATTAAGGTCTACTTCACCATATAATTTAAAATAATAATTTTGTAACCATATTTAAATTTCATTATTAAGAAAAAACAAATTTATACTTACACTATAACAAGATTTTTAACCATGGATATTCACCACCACTTTGTCATGAATATTATTAACCATACAATACCATGGGTCAATATCATGGCTAATCAATACCACATGCCCAAAGACCATCTATCATTTCACAATCAAAATAATACTTACAATTAACAAGACTTAACCATGGATACTCACCCCACTTTACCATGGATATTATTAATCATACCATACCATGGGCCAATACCATGACTCATCCATACCACATGCTCAAATTCATCTCCCATTTCACAATCAAAATATTTTATAAATATTATTTTATTATCTTTTTTGGTCCAGAGTCATCCAAGTACGGAAGAGTTGTAATGTCCACTTATATTATGTTAACAAAATATTTTGACCTAATCAAATTACATAAAAATAAAAATAAAATTATTAATTAAAACATTTTGACTATTAAAATAAATAAAATTAATAATTAAACCAGCCTAGATCCATCTTAACTTCGGATCTCTCAAGTTCTGAGAGGGATCAAATTTCTCAAGGTGCAAACCTTTCTTCAAGTTTTGCACTTAGAAAAGAGGTTTACACATTGAGATATTTGATCCCTCTCGACGCTTCATAGATCCTGAGTTAAGATGGATCTTGGTTGGTTTTAGGCACAATTGCGACATGCTTGTTGCCACGCTTAACGAGAAGCCATGGATGGCAGCAAAGCTATGGCTCTCTAGTTTTTTAGGCAATGAATGGCAGTGAGTTGTGCCTAAATTTATATGCGCGTCAGAGTTTGCAATTTGTTAATGGTGTTTTACGTTGAGTGGTTGGATATAATGGCTCGAATCCAAGTTACTGTCGACCATACACATTAAATGTTGTATTGCCTATCTATTATTGATATTTTCTAATCATTATATTTTTGTGGGGTATTTTTTGTTTTGCTCGAATCGGGTGATTTTTTTTTTTCCTGGTTAATGGCATGGGCGAACCATAGTCGCTGAAGGCTATCAGGACCCACTCTTCCGTTTTGAACTTGTCAATTTTCCAGGTTTTCTTATTTTTCATTTTAAGATGTTGACATGGATATATAAAAAATAGCCATATTAAAATCTACATGTATTACAGGTGCCTTCACCGTGAACCAAAGGAGATGGAGAAAATTAAAGCCTATGGTAATGCTAGATTTCTTCTAGCTTCCGGCTTGGTCATGCTAGATTTCTTTTGGGTTTATCCGGTGTGGTGAACATGTATCACTTGGTGACCGAAGCTTCAATCCTGTGAATTTACTGAAGCTGAAGCCCGCTGGCGAGGCAGAGGAGCTCAAGTTCTCATATTGTATATCATTATTCAATGCGGTGGCAATGACAGAGCCTACAGAAGGCTGCGAGACAGTGAAGAAAGAGGCCATGGCAGAGGAATCCAAAAACAACCCAGTTCAGATGAGCCACAACTTAAGCTACCCAAATGCCCAAAATTCAAGCTTTGCTTCTGCAATTTGTCGGACGAATTCCTACCGACTTCAAGGCACTGGTGGACGAATTTTAATTCCTCGGTACGCTATGCAGTCCAGTGCTAGGTGAAGTTAAACTCTTTTCTGTTACTTAAGCGCTCTTGTGCGATCTGCACAATTTTTTTTATTGTTGTCTATTGTATTTATGTGTGCTAGTTTATATCCCTGTTTTGGATTTGCAGTAATTGTGTGAGCCATTTTACCAGAAGCCAATCCCACCAAGCCCCTTTTTGCTAAGAACCTTTGTAAATATTTGGAAACAATTAGTGTTAGGGTATGCTGAGCTATAAAACAGAGGAAGAAATGTATAAAAAAATTTAGTGCATCCAAAAAGCAATCACATTTAAAATATATATGAATTTATCACAAGAAGAAATAGACTCACTTCTTTCTGCTTTTTGAACAGCTTTGAAACTTTATGACAACCTTCCCTTGCTCCACAATACTTTTCAAATTTCGTGATATCATAATACTTTTCAAATTTCGTGATATCAATGTCACTATGATGGTTGCAAACTCTAAAATGGAGATAAAATTGACTCTTGCATTTCGGGTAGCTATTGCTGGGGAATTGTTGTCTTTGCCAAATTTGCAGCTGTGATAAAATTTGCAGAATTGCAGCTGTGATGAAAGTTGAAGGAGAAAAATTGGAAGCTGCTGTCTTTGCCAAATTTTTAGTTGGGCAGATATCACTGGGGAATTGTTGTCTTTGCCAAATTTGCTGCTCTGTGATGAAAGTTCTGCTACTCTGTGACGAAAGTTGGGGAATTGTTGTCTTTGCAAATTTGCTGCTCTGTGATGAAAGTTTTGCTACTTTGTGATGAAAGTTCTATTGTTGTGTTGTGAAAGTTGTAGAAGGAGAAAATTTGGGAGTAGCGGCTACACCAATGTGGACATAAGGCATAACAAGCTCATATGCTTCAATGCATTCATCACAGCTGTCGACTACTCGAATTCATTCACCACAGTTGTTGAACTTGCAAAATTCATTCAACACAGTTGTTCATTCAACACAACTGTCTAGGGCACAACACATAATAGTCAGATAGCTCCTGCCTGTAACCAAAAGCCAGGAGCGCCAACATGTAATTTTAAGTAAATAATGCTACAACAATCCTAACATTACTCAATCATGCCATATGATTTCATTAAATATGCATTTTAACTCTAAGTCCTGAACCTCTTTGTCTCGGAAAATGACCAAATAAGAACTCCAAATGTTTCATTGGCTAATTAAGACCACCAAATGTTTCAATGGCTAGCACGAAATTGTTTCAACGTTTAATAGGCTTAGATAAAAGCAAATTATAACACATACAGAAAGACTTTGGTTAAACCATTTTTAATGGTTCCCAACGACTCATATTTCAAAACATATCGGTTACAATAGTCCCTGCCAGCCCTCTGAGCAAAGACTAATAATAATATATCGTTAAATACACTAAATGTTAAGTCTCTAAATCTTTATATGATTCAATGATTTTTGGTTTATTGCTAAGATCATGAAACATAAAAGTATTAACATTTGCTTTCTTAATTTTAAAAACAATTTAATGTTAATAATATTTTATTATGTAATATTCTTGCAACTGCTAAGTTGACTCTTCATTTGACTATTTTAAGATTTTGCATATTACTAATAAATCATTTTACATCATCTTTCTAGCCCTACACTATTAAGACAAGGTTGTTCCCTTAAAATAGTGTGACCTAAGTGAGATTCTTTCACTAATATCCCTGGATTGAAGTATGCTACTATGTCACGTTACGTGGTTCAATTTCCAATACTTAAAAAACCCCACTTCACATTTACAATTCAACATGTTAAAATAAACCCAAGCAATCCTTTATGGTGATGCAATTGTCAATTCAACATGTTAAAATAAACCCAAGCAATACTTTATTGTGATACTTAGAAATGGTGCCTAAATAATCTTCACACATTGAAGGATCTAATTGACTATAAACACCTTTACTCAAATTCCATTTATTAAACGCTTAGCTCACATTATACGAATTTAACCAATTAAAACAATTGTAGTGTCAAAATTGGAACCAATTTCTTTTAATATCAATGATAGTGAAAAAGAATGAACCATAATATTATAATTTATTTATTTATTTTTCATTTAAAGAACTCACAAATTAGCTTATAAAATAATGAAAATTTTACTAAGATTATAAGAAAATTTGATAGAAGTTTTTTAAAATCTGAGTTATAGCTGTCAAATTTCAAGATTTTAGGTGCCCCAGAGGTTCTTGATGGTGTTGAATCCATTTCCACCATAATAAAAGGATTCAAACACTCCAACATTCTGATTTTTTGATTTTTTTTTACTAGATTCTAAAAGAAATCTACCGTCCGAGGAAATTTGTGGCGTTAGTAAACAACACCTTTCTTTCTAATTGAATGAAAGCTATCTTCTAAATCTATAAAACCCAATAAACTTTTTAATGATATTCAACACTTTGTCATTCAAAGTGATATTATCATTAGCATTTCAACCAAGATATTTATAATAGTAATGTTCAATCTCATTTATTAGTCTATATTGCGACAAAGAATACAAATTAGTTTTTTATGATTTTAAGAGAAGTTTTGTTGAAACCTTTGAAATACTTCTCCATAATTTATGGATAGTTAATGTGTGAAACTATTAACTCTGATTGTGGAGTTTAATCCTAAGAGAACCAAGAGAGTTAAATTTGTGAGTTTCCCAACTTTGGGGGAGAGATCTCTTCCTTGGCTCATGACTACTTGACCTAACCATTGAGACTAAACTCTTCTGTTTCGACACTTGATAGATTTGAAGTTTATATATATATATATAAACTTCAGATCTATAAGTGCTGAAAGAGATCATATCTCTCGAGGTGCATATCTTTATTTCATTTATGATTGTAAATTTTGTATAATAATCTTGTAGTAGCAACAACTAATTGGTGTTTATTTATTCGAGTATGTAATATTTTTTGGAAAATCTATTACAATTCAACTCATTTAAATATTATATTTCTCAAGAGGAATACATTTTTTTGAGTTGTAAAGTTACTTTAAAGTGAAAAGATGTGAGAAACTATATGCATTGTGAGGGATTGATTCCTCTTGACACTTGATATATATAGATTTGTTGCATCATGGTTTAGTGGTTAGGACAACACACCACCATGCATATAACCTAAGTTTTTCAAATCCTAATGGGTGTAAATCCCCTTTTGTGTGGTAGGGAGTGAGGAAGGTGTTTTATCTCCCGAGTTATGTTCCCTTTATCATCAAATGGACTTAACATTTTTTTTTCTAAATTACATGCTTGGGGAAAACCCTTGAGTACTTCTTCTCATTTTAAGGATAGTACCTAGGGTAAACTCTATAATCTTTAGGTGACAAAGTTGACCGATAAAAAATATCAAAGCCATTACAATGAGAATTGAAACCAAGTGGGGAGGATAACGTTTCCTCTCAACCACTTAGGTTAAAAAAGAAGAAGAAAAAACTTAATATACTCAACAAACAAATTTGATTTATTTACATATTAATCATATCGAGAGGCGTATTTTATATAAACATCAATTCATTAAATGTGCTACAAAATAATTAAATAATAATACAAATATAAATGAAGTTAAACTTTTAAAAATATGTGTAAACGAACAATTCCTTACTCTTAATTTATTTTTTTTCCAGAGAAAAAAGTCATAATTTTTCATTAATAATAAGAAGAATTACATGTCGCATCTAACAACATATCATCTATGCAAGGATCAAAAAATGAAACATATACTCCGAAGTGTCTGTAATCTGTCATATACAGAGTCTGTTTTTGCATCTAATCTAAGATAATTTATATGTACATATATACTATTAATCAAAATAAAATTAGTTTCCGAGATAATGTAAATAAAACAAAAATAAAACAATCACGGCAAGACTGTTTCTAATAGCTGCCGCATATAGAAAATAAAAATCTCAAAATTTGCAGTCAATGCAAGACTGCAACTTGTGCATCCAAGTCGTCAATGAAGGGGCGATGGTAGAACTGGTACTCCTGAGCCCCTTCGTGAGCCATGATAAGCCATCGTCCCCAATCTAACTTCGTAGCTTCTTTGGAAAGTTGTTCTACCATCTAATTCCTCTGCTTGTAAATGTGAGTGATAGATATGAAATCAAAAATAGATTTTAACAAATATACCTCATCCAGTATTGCTCTAAGAAAGTGGGTGTGAAATTGTGCCTTCAAATTAAACCAGTTGATGATAATCTGTGAATCCCCAAAGATCTGTATCTTGTTGCAACCTTGTTCATGAGAAAATAATAAGAGGAGTCTAAGGCTGTTGAGTTCAGCATAGTTATTTGAGCTCGGACCAAGTCCCATCTTAAGGTGGAAAAAATGAGAGTCGGACAGGTACAGTACAACACCACCTCGCCCCCCCCCCCCACACATCCGGTAAGATTGGATGCACTGTCGAAATATGTCCAAGGAATGGTTCAATCAATATTTTCGGGTATGATAGTCTTGTTTTGTGCTACATGCTCATCATTTGGGATTAGTTGGAAAATGGATATGATGGACCTACAGGTACCGTCCCAATCTGCAGGTTTGGCCAGAAAAATATTTTGATTCCTAGCAATCCAGATCCCCCCAGGCAATGAGGAGTGGTATGTTCCGATCTTTTGGCTGATTAGTCTCTCATCACCAGTTTTTCCATGCTGAACAGGCCGAGGAGTCATGTCAAATTTGTGTGCATCCTAGTGAGGAAGTTGTAGAGTGCCATAGGTGTAGTATAGCCGGAAAGTCCAGGAAAAGATGATTGACATCCTTGGCCTGAGAGAGGCATAAGCAGCATCTGGAAGGCCCATGAAAATCTCTATTCCGAAGGTTGCCCTCCGTGGGGGTGCATTTTGTTAGTATGCACCACATGAGCAGTCTGGATTTGGGGGGTGATTTTAATAAATATTTCCACCACCATTGCTTGTGTTGTGGCTCCTACAAAGTGCAGAGAGTAGTGTATGTAATATTCCAAAATGGAAAAGACAGGAATATGGGACATAAAACTAGAAATATGCAGTGAATATCAATACATTAAACATGAGCCAATCATAGTGTTATCGCTCCACCATATTCCCAAGGCTAAGGAAGGAATCCAAATAGAGGTAACCACAAACCAAGCTTTTGACTTGACAGCTAGCCCTATCGAGCCGGAGAGGGCTCTCTCCAAAAAGGGTCACAACTAAGAGTGTTACACGTTATTTTGTCACCATGACATTTGAATGTCAATATAGGTTCATCACTACCTGTATTATGCTCCCTTAGAAGTGAAAAACCCTAATGTTCCTAAACCAAGTCTTGGAATTAGAGAAAAGCTCATTAAAACCCTAAAAATTATAACTTTGCACTTTTCCTAGCTATTTCCTGCAGATCTATAGATATCTGTTCTATAGCTTGTGTCACATCCCACACGTTCTGCTTATAAAACCTGCAGACCCCTGTAAACAGTCAAATAAAGGAAAAAGTAAGTTCTAGAAGCCCATCTGGATGAATATTCTCCCAACTGGAAGCTTCTAGAGGCGTGATCAGTTCGAGCTTTATCCCTCCACTCATGGAGCTCTATCCCTTCACTCATGGAGTTTATCCCTTGGTATATGGAGCTCAAATCCCTTCATGAGAGGAATCCATCCCCCTCTTCATGGAACTGAAGCTACCTCCATTTCCCTATAAATTGAGCTCATGTTTCAGTCTCAAGGGAAGCTTGTAAATGGTAGACACACATGTGGTAGTTGCTGAAGAAATTATTAAGAGAGAATACTCTCTATACTAGCCATTTTTTATATGAGAATGATCACACACTCATGTCCATAACTTCATGCTATTTCAGAGAGAAGAAGGCTTGTCAATCTGAGAGAGGACGGTTGTTCAGGACCCCAGAAGAACCTGTATAACATCAAGGCGACATGTTGTAAGGTTACTTCTTATTATGCAAGTTAATACAAATGGATTCCATTTTCTCATTGAGTTGTTCATGTACCTATTTGAGTAATTCAATTCTTAGATTCCTTGATCACTGAGATAGATTAGTGTTTTTTCATTTATTATATCTTTCAGATGCTTTTAATCCTTTTATCTGTCTTTGATTATAGGTTTCACATGCTGAATTGACCTCTTTTGGAGCGACTGGATAGAAGGTTCCAGCAAGCGTTGGACTTCAGGTAGGGGCATGTCCTCGTACTTTATTATTAATAATTCTGAATCACAAATGATCTAGAGAAAATGGTTTGCATTTGGTTGTTTGTTTCTAGATATGCTTAGGGAGATTGTTCTTGTCCGCAAGAAGGATTTATCCATATAACAAAATGACGACTCCACTGGTGATGAGAACTTAGTTTTCCTCTTTATTTTTTAGTTCGATTTTTTGATTTTGATTAGTCTAAAACTGGGTTGGGTAGACAAATTACTAGAATCCCTGAAAATAAAATCTGAATTTTTATTTTTACTGTATTTTTCCTAGCCTCCGTTGTTTTTATTTAAATATAGAGCGGTAGCCTCCACATTTTTTAGTTTAGAATAATGCGGTACCGCACTGTTCTCTATTGAAACCTGCGGACTAGTGGAAATTTTTTGAAAATTTAAGAATTCTCTTTTCAAGAGTTAGATTACCAGATTATTTGTGTTTTCCCAACTTGTCTTGACTGTCAAAGTCTTATGTGTGAATTTCTTTCAGAAAATTTTGTGTCTGAGTGGTTTTTCATCTGATTTGCATTTTACAAGTGAGCGTTTGCCCTAATTTCTTATTTCTCCATATCAGAAACCTTCGTATACCTTAGCTGACTGGTATTCTGTTGTTTTCTTACAGAGCCTTTGGACTTGTTGCAATCCTTGCTTTGATGAAAATTGAGTTTTATTTTCATTTGCAAATTTAGAAGAGTCTTAAGATTACTAAGGCCTGAATTTCATAATAAACCATTGTTGGATATTTTGATTTTTTGCTGAGATAAGTAGAAATTCTTCTTGGTTCAATAAAAAACTAAGCAAAACATCCTCAAAACTTTCTAGATAGAATTCAACATTAATATTTGCTTTTGGTTTTGAATTTTATGTGGAGTTTTCGATAAGGTTTTCTTTTTGGAAATATTTTGTTAAATTATTTGTAGTTTTTTTATCTGAGTGATGAAGGATTTCATTTTGAATGAGTAATTGATCACTGTATGAAATTGAGTTCTCGAGAAATCGTCTTCTTTTCAAATATTTTTGTTTATAAGAGAAAGAATTGGTGCTTTGAAAGTTATTTAAATCTCTCAAATCTTTCCTTTAAATAGGTTTCATTGAAAAGAAAAGACTTGCACTTTCATATAGATGCATTTAACTTATTTTGAGTCGGGTCATTAAAACATCATTGAAGTTTCACTTCCATACCTTCTGTCTTAAGAAACAACAAAATTAAAAACAACGCTTTAATTAAAATCAATCTAGATATTTTACATTTTCTAGGGCTCTTTTCCACCAACATAGCTTAGGCTAGTGTCTTGGAATAGGTTGTAAATAACATTCCAAGACAGTTAAAACAAACAAGTAGCAATATTGCGGTAGGAAAAATCCAATTGTAGCATGTATGCTCTGGGAAGCTCTTCTTAAAAGAGTCAAGCACGAGATCATGTCTGAACCAGTGAGGTAATCATACCTATCTCATTGGGAAAGATAACAGATGTGCACGAATTAAAAATGGTAAACTTAGGATAGACCATTGTTGAGGAGCCTTGGGTCACTTGTCGGTAAACCTTGGATTATATCAAGGAGCCTTCAAGGGGATTAAGCTAGGTACTCTGCCCTTGTGTTTATATTGGATCGTAGACTGTTCCCCTAGGTATATTTGTTCTCGTTGGTGACCTTAGTGACTATAAACTTTAGGATTCTTTCCCAAGGTGATGGTGGAGGGAAGGTCTCACTGTACCTGGAACAGACGTCGACTAGACTCACTTGGAATTTCCAGAGGGTTATCTTCACTTCGAGATGGTTTAAGTGGAGAAACTTGCACTAGACTGTTTCATTAAGCAGGTTTTCAGGGTAACTGTTCCAACTGCCATTTCTGCATTAAAATTCTACGACGTTGGATTTCGTCACCAACTAATGTTTTTAGTGCGGGAATCTACTGTTTGTGTGTGGATTGTTCTCTTAGATTTTGTAGGCGTGTGATCAATTTGATTGTTTCCTTAGAGACTTTAGGATATTTTGTTGAAATTTTCTTTGATTTTGTGTGTTAATTTTTTTAATCATGGTTGAATTACCTAGACAATCACGTATAATGCAAGGGAAACCCCTTGAGTACACACCAAACCAGTTAGAAAAACTTAAATTTGAGAAAGGACAAACATCAGGGAATAGATCAACTAAACACGAAGAAACATCAATAATTATTCATCCTGAATACAAAGTAGATCAACCTCAAACAACAGATAATACTCCAAGAAGAGTTTCAATTTATGAACTCGCTGAACTTGTTTCTACAACTAGTGAATTATCAGCTATTGATCCAGAAATTTATGAACCTGAAACTGAACCTACTATATCTGAGTCTGCTTCCGAGTTCATTTCTCCAACCCCTCATCGTCCTGATTCACCCAGAGTGAATTATCGTATCACCGAAAATCTTCCTCCTGGTCTCATTAGTATTGAAGAAGTTACTGACACTGAGGAAGAAGTTGTTCTTCCTTCACATCAGGACTCTTTAGATCTTAGGCCAAGTGAATTGATTTACTATAGCCCTTTCAAACAAGATCTTTGGTATTCTCAGTTGACAAAATTTCTACACAATATTGTTCTAAACTATTCGCCACCCCGAATTCCTTTTTACACCATACCAAGAAGCTACAGACCTCCGTTAAACATGTCCGGTGAGTCATCTATGTTTTCTGCATCACCAGAATCATACTTGTATGGTGGTTCGTCTGTTCTGGCATTATACCAGTCGCTTTCTATTACTTTATTAGGAGCAGCTCCGTCTCCCGACAAACATATACCATCATTTGGTCCAAATGAATCACATATTGAAAATTTGAGTGCGGAACACATTTACATAATGTCTGGAAACATTCCTAACCCTGACCCTCAAGGTAGTAATTTATTGCCTGGGGGGAAACCTCAAAGTCGTAATTTACCGCTTGGGGGGCAACCTCAAGGATAGTACATACCTCAAGTGTAATATCAACCTCAAGGACAATACATACCTTAGGGACAGTACCCAACTTAGGGTCCGCAACCTCTTCAAGGACAATACCCTACACTAGGGAATTCTTCTTTCCAGGGACAACAACCTCCTTTAGGGCCACAATTCTACTTGGAACAACAATTGTTTCAAGGAGGTGGGAATTATCCAGCTAATTATCAAGCATATGTTCCAAATTATCAACCTGGTTATGGTCCTTCTTATGCAACACAACATTCAATGGGACTTTCATATCCTGGAGTAAACAAGGTGTAGGATCCATCCCAAGTTTAACATAATTTGCAACATAATGTGAAAGTACCCTATTATCAACCTGGTCAGCCAATTGGTTACAGTCAAATCCCACAACTTGTCCAACCTGTTCAACCCACGATTCATGTACCTGCATTTGGTACAGTTCAGCAACCTGGTCCGAGTACACCTAGAAATCCACCTCAAACTGCTGCACCGACTTCTTTTCAAGCTACCACACCTATTCCTGGAGTTTCTGCAGCCCCTATTTCTACAACCCCTCAAGTATCACAAAAAATCCCTGCAGTTTCTGTACCACAACCTGGACCCACAGTTCAGACTACTGTTCAGATGCCTACAGGACCACTTGGTACAAGTACAATTGTAACAAGCCAACCTCAGTTTTTTTATCAACCATATCAAGGGCAGTATCAATATAGGCCTGTAGCACAAAATCCAGTATACCAACATCAACTGTACCTTGGTTACACGTATAAGATACTAGCTCAACCCCAATATGGTCCGGCTAATCTTGGTTATCCGGGAGGTATTCCAATTCCAAATGCATAGGCTATTCCAGGATATCCTCCTCCTGGTACTGGTATAGTTCTGCAAGGTTATCAATTTGCTCAAGACCCTAACTGTCGGTTGACATTCATAGAAACTTTGGATTTACCTGATTTATCGCGCCTAACAAATGATCCCATCTATTATCTTCTGTATTGGCTACCAATGCCAAATAAGTTGGTTTATCGACATCTAGTCTCCAAATCAGCTCATTTAATTGTCAACTGTGGATTTGTAGATCGCCAAGTGAAGTGTACTGTATGTACCTAGGTGCTTGTTTCCTAATGCATTGTGTGTAGTGTTTTGTGATGTTTTTGGTCTTTTATGATGATTTATGATGTTTTTGGTCTTTTGGTTGTTTTATGTTTACAAGGGAGAATGCTTAGAAAGCTAATGGAAATGAGCTGATAATTAAAAACAGAGTTAAGTCTAATTGATGAATAATAAATGACAAATGCAATTGGAAACACTGAAGCAGGATCAAATCTAAACTATGACTGAGTAAAAGCAAAGCTTGATAATGACTTTCAAACAAACAATTCAAAACACAAACTAAACTTGAGAAATGATCACTAAGTATGCAAATCCTCTAACTAAACCGTTAAACAACTAATCTTACAATGATGCAACATTTTTGTCCTTAATTAGAGCTTTGAAACAGATTTGGAGGAAAAACATTGATACCATTCTAAGATCTTCTATTCTAAGACTAGTTCCTAGTTCTATTCTGCAATTTAATTGAATGTCACAAAACCTTTACTCAAGAGTTATTGATTTCTTTTTCAAAGTAGTCTTTTGAGGGAGAGCTCTGTTTATGAAATGATGAGGGAATTGCAGAGGTACTTCAGGCCTTAAAATGATGTTGTCTTCTGTTCATATGGTTATAGGTCAATTATGGATTTTAGAACAAGAAGAGGTTTGTGAATAATGAAGGCTGTTTTGTTAATCCTAACAACTGAAGTTAATCTAATGTGCAGTGGATGACAATCTAGATGTGGAGTGCAAGTGCAATGAGTTAATCTAAGAATGAACTTAAGATGCCACTAATCTAAAACAATGCTAAACTACAAGTCATTATCAAACTCAAAATAAAATAACTGAATCATGAATTAAGTGCAATGAAACTCCGGAGCATCCTAACTATGCTATCATGCATTACTCTATGAAATTACACAATCTGTTTGTCCATCATTATTGATATTTTGGAATAATTCCTTCCTTTGGAAGAGCTAGAACAATTCTGACTGTATAATTGAGTGCAAATGTAAACATAAAGGACTGAAAGCAAATGAAAAACTAAGATATCATATCCATATCCTACTCGTCATTATGATGTCTTGGGCAAGCGTTTAAGAGTAAGAACAGAGATGACACTTAGTATAAACACACAACTAAATCATTCATTATCACGGTCATGTCTTGAACTTCTTAAGAATTTCTTGGAAGAGTTTCTTCTTGTGGAAGAGTGATTGGAACAAGTGTAACTGTGATGATGAACAACAAAAACTACAACTAAGACCTACAGTACTATAGCCATTTCCCATTCATCATTATAATATGTTGGAAGAGCTTCTTCTCGTGGAAGAATTAGAATGAGTACAACTACAGTAGCTAATTAAAAACAACTATGAATTCAATTTATAATCCTACAATACTATAGTCATTTCCCATTCATCATTATAGTCTTTTGGAAGAGCTTCTTCTTGTGGAAGAGTTAGAATTAGTACAACTACAGTAGCTAATTAAAACAACTATTAATTCAAATTCAAAATGTAAAGGCAAACAGAAGACTCTATCTAATTTACTAAAAAAAGCCGCTCGTGAGGCAGGGGCCCTCTACCACCCGACGAAATCTAACTCCAAATTAAATCAACCCTTCACAATAATGACTGTCTGCTTTCCATTAGAGACTTGAAATAACTCAACATACCACTCGTCTTCGTAAATGTAGCACAGAGTTCAAACAAAATCTTAGCATAAAATCTAACATCAAATCTCGGTTTCCCAAGTGTTTATAAAGCAAATGCACATAACAAGACTTGCAACAATTCAGGAACACTGTCTTTCCTTATCGGAATCACATTAGGACTCTTGAAGTGGCTGCGTGAAGAGGAAAAAGACATCTGGACTGAGACAGTCCTAATAGAAGTCCGCTTTCCTAAATGTGTTCCCACGTTCCAAAACCGTACCCAGAATTCGTTTCTTCCTCCATGATGAGCAACGAACCATGTAGACATGACGTGGATTATGCCCATATGCGGTTTTCCTTGAGAGGCCACCTGGAACATACTCAAACATGAAGGCAGCTGCAGAATCGCCGGTTAGCTACGGAATGTCTGCATTCTGCAGCTAGTTCCGGTCAAAATGCTTAACAATGGAAAAAATCACAAAATTCAACAAGTCAGTCATGTAAATCATTCTAGAAGCAATTTTAACTATATTTATTGATCAATTGGGTTTAAGATAGAAATGGACAAGGGAAAATGAGGTAAAATGAGGTAAAATGAGGTGAAGGAAAGCACAATTTTGAGGCTCAACATACCCCCACTGCTGTCTCTTTGCATGTCCTCATGCAAATTATCCTATGAATTTAGAGGCTTCTGCAAGGACATCTAATCCCCTTCTTCTCCTTTGTCTGGAAGCTAGAGGTCTTCTGGGTTTCTTGATAACAAGTTTGAACCTGAGGTTGGTGAGTGCTCTGATTAGCTTTTTGTTCCTTGTCTTCAACTTCTCATTGGTCCTCTCCACTTTGTCTATATGCAGGGATAAGGTTGAGTTCATATTAGTTTTGAGCTTGATTTGATCTTTGAGAATTTCATTCTCATTTTTTATGTGTCTATTCAGTAATTCCAACTCATACCTATCCCTTCTTAATATATCTATTTCAGACAGTGGAGGACTGGGGGTTCTCTCTCTGCTTTCTGAAGCTCTCCTCTCTAAAGTTTCCACATAGTCATATATTTCTTGTTGAGCAGGGTCAATTTCAGAGGTTCCTTCATAAAATTCCTCTTCAACATCTTCTTCCATGGATGTTTCCTCATCTTCTATATCAATCACCCCTGTTTGTTTGATTTGAGTTTTCTTTAGTTTTCCCTTTAATCTGTGGCTCCTCCTAGGCTGAGAGGATCCCTCTCCTTTCTCTGTGGCAGATTTTTTGATTACCTTCTCTTCCTTAAGTTGCCTCTTGATTTGAGTCAACTTCTCTAAAATGATTTCTTCACTGCTCTCTTGGATTGTTTTGTCAATTTCAACTTTTGAAGCCCTCCATTTCCTACTTCTCTTTGTAGGCTGTGGTTCCGGTGAGGGTTCTTTTGGTTCTTCAAAATGATTTCTTATCAAGAAATCGTCCCATGTATCATTTGTTTTAGCTAGATGATGTTCAATCAAAATTTT
Source organism: Pinus albicaulis (assembly GCA_034641835.2). Taxonomy (NCBI): domain Eukaryota; kingdom Viridiplantae; phylum Streptophyta; class Pinopsida; order Pinales; family Pinaceae; genus Pinus; species Pinus albicaulis. Next base: position 1,402,568,910 of record CM076581.1, on the reverse strand, counting down.
GACCAAACCATGATGATATAGGGTTGTCTCTAAAAATTGAACTCTTCTTTGGACACAGGAAGCCATCTTCTTCAGAATTTGAAGCAAGAAATATGGTAGGTTTAAGTCTTCCCCCAGAAAATGCATCATTAGTCTAATGTGGTAGACATAAAATGTCCCATATCTACCCTCACATGTAATAAATTTTTGTAGAAGAAGTAGTATGTTTCTCCATTTATTTTTTAATGCAGAACTGGGAATTCCTTTCTTAAATACAGTAACATCCATACCTGGTGTTTTTAAAATTTGTTTCCAGGAGTCATTGTGGAATTCTCTATTTTTGAACCATCTCTCTCCAGTTCTGAGCAACCCTGTAGCCTCTGCAATGAAAACTTCAGTGACAGTAAATTTGACATCTCCCACTTCAACTTCAGTTCCTTGAAATGATCTTGCAAATGTTTTAGTGACTTCCTTGCGGAAGCCATTAAATTTCTCCAAAAATTGAAGCCATCCTATTTGTTGTAACATTTATTTGCATTGAGGGTAGCCTTCTAAATATTTTGAACCCACTGGTTCAGTCCTTACAATGAAACCCATGATTTCTTCTTCAATGTTCAAATTAACACTCTTCTACCCACAAAAATAATGACTTTCACTTTCGGATTGAAATGGTTTTAAGTTCTGAATGGAAATGGCTTCAAACTTGGAATGACATACCTCTGATTAATAGTGGAAACAACTTCAAAACTTCGGCTAATATGCCTATGTTGACAATTGAACTTTAAACTGATATGTCTCTGTTTGACATTGACAACTGACTTTAGCTTCTTCACTGCAATACCTCTGGCTCTTGGTAGCAAATGGTTTCGAATTCAACACTGCAACACCTCTGTCTCTTGGTGACAAAAGACTTCAAACTCCACACTGCTACACTTCTGTGTTTATAGTGAAAATGCTCAAACTCTGCCCACAGTGATATTTTCTCTGCCCACGGAATCAAATGGCTTCAAGTTCTCACGCTGCTATACCTCTGAATTTACCCTTTTGCTCTGCTCCGAGTTTACAATGCTCAATGCTATTCAAACTGATATCCTTTGGCTCTGCTCTCGGTGATAATAATATCTTTGTCTACGGAATGAAATGCCGGCTACAGAATGGAGTGATGGCAGTGGTCACGGAATGAAGTAGTGGAGTGAGGTGGAGGGAATGTATTAATGATTGAAGAGACAGCGGAGATTTTTACGACGGCAAAGGGAATCATCATTGAATGATTTGGTTAAGAGACATGGAGAATTCAAATACCTTGGCCATTTTAACCGCTTAAATGATATCGGATATGAAATTTGAAATGAGAAATTTTAATCCAAAGTCTGTGGAGGGTTTATTGGTAGTGATCAATAAAAATAATTAAAACAACCTTTTCGAACAATCCATAACTAAAACTATGCTAAACTTTAATGAAATGCCATTATAATTTAAACTTGTTACCTCTGCCTTTCATTTGATTTTTGTAGTCTTTGTCTTCTTGTTTCCCTTTGGAAAAGTCTTCATAATTTTCTTGATGATTTTGATTCATGGATACACTGGGTCACTTTGTTGCAATTCTAATGTCTGCTGATTGATGCCTTCAGGGTTTGTAGCTGCAGAAAGACTGTCTGGCTGCAGAAAGGCTGATCAGCTGCAGAATGTCTACTGAGCTGCAGAATGTTCCTGTAGAGCATTTTAATCATGAAATGGAGTGTTTTTGGAATATGGGTGAAATGTTATATGGTATGAATGAAGATGGATGATGGATTATGATATGTATGAAGTGGATGATGAAATGGAATGGATTCAGTTTATGAAATGGAGTGAAAGAACATAAGGACTGTACTGCAATTCATGACATGTTTTATTCACTTACAACAAGACATCAAATTTTGTATTTCGACATGAAAATGAGATGGATGGAGGATGGAATGAGATAAATGAAATGTAGAATGGAGTGAAATATGAATGGTGGAATGAAATGGAGTATGGATGAATAAGTGAATGGAGTGAAATGAAATGAAATGGATCATAAGCACTATGGATCTGAACTTATGATTTTTGTAACAACTGCTTGTAAAAACAAAAATGGGAAAAGTTAGAGTGTCAGAGAGACTCTGATTTTCACCCTATCTTTTCTGTATAAACATGCCAATCAATGATTGGTTTTCATGTTTATACCTTTATTTATTTATTTATTTTATTTTTTTATTTTTTCAAAAAGAACTGCTTCAGAAAATTTAATCAAGTTGATGAAGAAGAGAGACTCTTCTTCATTAATTTCACATCATTGCTTTCTTGGAACTTCTTGACAAACTCTTCTCTTGAGAGTGGCTTGTGGTATAGCTTCAGTCTATGACCATTCACAAGAAAAGTGACTTCTTATGAATGATGGATGAGATGGAGTATGGATGGATAAGTGAATGGAGTGAAATGAAATGAGATGGATCATAAGCACTATGGATCTGAACTTATGATTTTTGTAACAACTGCTTGTAAAACAAAAATGGGAAAAGTTAGAGTGTCAGAGAGACTCTGATTTTCACCCTATCTTTTCTGTATAAACATGCCAATCAATGATTGGTTTTCATGTTTATACCTTTATATATATATATATATATATATATATATATATATATATATTTATTTATTTTTATTTTTTTAACAAAGAAATGCTTCAGAAAATTTAATCAAGTTGATAAGAAGAGAGACTCTTCTTCATTAACTTCACATCATTGCTTTCTTGGAACTTCTTGACAAACTCTTCTCTTGAGAGTGGCTTGTGGTATAGCTTTAGTCTATGACCATTCACAAGAAAAGTGACCTCTTCTTCATCTATAGTTCTGATTTTTACTGCCCCATTATAAAAAATTCGAACAATTTCATATGGCCCAAGCCAATGTGTCTGAAATTTCCCTTGAAAATCCTTGAATTTTGAATCAAACAAGAGATCCCAGTCACCCTCTTTGAATTTCTTCTCCTTGATGTACTTGTCATGCCATCTAGCCCTTTGCTGTTGGACTATACTTGTCTTCTGAACTACATCTTGTCTGATCTCATCCAATTCATTAATTTTCTCCAGTCTATGCTTTTGTGCCTCCGTTAGATCAAGTCCTAGCTGAACTGCCATCTTGAAGGTTTGAATTTGGAACTCTATGGGAAACAAAACTTGCTTTCCATAAACAAGCTCTTAAGGAGTATGGCCTGTTGTGTTTCTCCATGTAGTTCTATAGGCCCACAAGGCTTCAGGAAGCCTATCTACCCAATCTCTTCTATGTAAATGAACAGTATTTGTTAGGATTCCTTCAATGACCTTATTAGTAGATTCCACTTGACCATTTGCTTGTGGATGATAAGGAGTAGATTTTCTATGTCTGATTTTGTACTTCTCCATCATTTTCTCCACTAGCCTTGATGTAAATTGAGCTCCTTGATCTGTAACAATTTCCCTTGGGACACCAAAACGAGTAAAAATATCCCCAAAAAGAAAATTAACTACAGATGCTTCATTAGCAACAAGTAATGGTTTAGCTTCTACCCACTTAGTAACATAATCAGTGCAAACTAATATATATTTCTTTTGTCTTGATGGAGGACTAATAGGTCCTACAAAATCTAAGGCCCATTTTTCAAAAGGTTCAATGTGTACCTGAGGTTGTAATGGCATCTCACCTGAAGGAGAAGGTTTCCCTACCCTTTGGCAACTGTCACACCTTTTTACATACTCCCTTGCATCTTTAAATAAAGATGGCCAATAATATCCTAAATTAAGGATCTTATAGGCTGTCCTCTTGTCTGCAAAGTGTCCGCCACAAGGTTCATCATGACATGCCTTGAGAATTTCAGGCATCTCATCTTCACGAACACACCTTCTAATGATCAAATCTGGACCTGTCTTGTACAACTCATTAGCGACCCATGAATATTTTGCACTATCATTAATGATTTTTCTTTTATCCCTTGCATTCATAATTGAATGAAATTTTCTCGAAACTAAATAATTGGCAATATCAGCAAACCATGGAGTTTTAGTAGAGATTGCAAAAAGATATTCATCAGGAAATTGATCTTCAACCGGAGTGTCATCTTTGATATTTTGGATTCTAGATAGGAAATCAACCACTGTGTTTTGTTTTCCAGGCCTATCTAGAATAGTAATGTTGAATTCTTGCAATAGTAACAACCATCTTATAACTCTGCCATTAGTGATTGATTTGTTCATTAAGTATCTAATTGTAGAATGATCAGTATGAACAAAAGTTTCATAGCCTGTTATATAGTGTCTAAATTTGTTTATGGCATGAACAACAGCTAAAAACTCTTTTTCAGTTACAGTATAGTTTAACTCTGCAGGAGTCAAATTTTTACTGGTATAATAGATGGCATAGGGAATCAAATATTTCTGCCCCAATACTGCTCCTAGAGCTGTATCGGAAGCATCTGTCGAGATATGAAAAGGTAACTTCCAGTTAGGTCCCCTTAATATAGGTGCTTCAGAAATTTTGGTTTTCGGGGTTTCAAAAGCTAACTGGCAATCAGAAGTCCACTTAAATTCACAATCTTTGGTGAGTAATTTGAAGAGAGGAGATGCTATTTTGGTGAAGTTTTCTATAAATCTCCGATAATACCCTGTAAATCCTAGAAAACTTCTAACATCTCTTTGATAACTTGGAATGGATAGGTTAGAAATGACTTCAACTTTTGCCTCATCAACTCTAATCCCATCCCCTGAAATGTGGTGCCCTAAAACAATACCTTCAGTAAACATCATAAAACATTTTTCATGACTAAGTGAAAGGTTTGCTTCTTGACATCTTTTAAGACTTTTTCCAAGTTTTCTAAAGCCTCTTCAAATGTGTCCCCATAAACTGTGAAATCATCCATGTACACCTCTACAAAGTCATGTATTAGATCAGAAAAAATTCCTAATACTGCCCTTTGGAATGTTGCGGGTGCATTGCATAATCCAAATGGCAATACTCGGTAGGCATAGGTACCCCAAGGACAAGTAAATGTGGTTTTATCTTGGTCTTCAAGTGCTACTTGGATTTGATTGTAACCACTAAATCCATCCAGGAATGAAAAGTACTTTTTACCTCCTAATGTATCTAATACTTGATCTATGAAAGGTAAGGGAAAATGGTCTTTAAGAGTAGCTTTATTCAGTTCTCGGTAGTCAACACACACCCTCCATTTTCCATTTTTCTTAGGCACAATCACCAAAGGAGAAACCCACCGACTATCTGAAATAGGATAGATGAAGTTAACATTTAACAATTTTTGTAATTCTTCCTTGACAATTTCCCTAAGATTTGGATTCATCCGTCTTTGAGGTTGTCTGATTGGTTTGCAATTTGCCTCTATATAGATGTGATGAGTACAAGTCTTAGGACTTATCCCTTTCATGTCAGTGTATTCCCATGCATATGCAGAAGAATGTCTCTGTAATACTTTGACTAACTCTTATTGTTGAGATTTTTCTAGGTTTTTGTTTATGTTCAAGGTTTTGCCTGGAAAAATTTCACTTGTAGAGCTGCCAAATTTGTCCATAGAATGAAGAGACATCTGCCTAGATGACAAAAACTCAATATTGGATCCCTCTTGAAATTATTCATGTTTGTGTTCAGGAGAGGATTCAAAGTTTTCTAGAGTATTCAGAATTTGATTATCTTCACTAATTTCTGAAATTGTGAAGAGTGGTTGTAAATTTTCTTCATCCTCTATCCATTGAGTGTCATATAGATCTGTAATTGTCCTAGCTGGAGGATATAAAGTGAATTTTTTTGTTGAACTACCATCAGAAATATACATATCACCGGACCTACAACTAATAAAAGCATCAGCTGTAGCCAACCAAGGTCTTCCTAGTATAACAGAATGGCCTCCTAGATTATTCTTGGGAGTTAGGATCATGAAATCCACAGGGTACTCCCAAGAATCTAGGGACACTGGAATGTCTTCTATTACCCCATCTGGTCTGATCACAAATCTATCTGCTAATTGTAATAGTGTGGGTGTAAAGAGAAGATTAGGAAGTTTCAGTTTGTCCATGATTTTTCTACTCATGATATTTATTGCTGCTCCTAAGTCAATGAGTGTGTTTTGAATTTCAATTCCATTGATGTGAATTTTGACAACTGGATTTCCTGGGTCAAGGTACTTTGGAATAGTAATCTTACCCATCATAATGTCTGCTATTTGTCCTACCAGTTGAATTTTCTTGGTTTCTCTTATTCCTTTTCTTGTTGTCTTCATACTCAACTCCTTTATTGTTTTGGCTAAAATTGGGATTTCCTTGATGGCTTGCAATAATGGAATTTTAATGCAAACATTTCTCAATTCATCTAAGAAATCATAATTAGGCACCATGATCTGTTTCTCTACACCTCTATCAATTTGTAATCTCTCCGAAAAGGGAGGTATAGAAGTAGATGTGGATGGTTGGTCTAATATAGGAGTTGGATTTATTGGATCTTTTTGTTTTAGTTTTTCAATGTGTGGGTCTTGAAAGGATGTGTCTTCCTCAAGACTTTTATTCACCCGTAGGGAGTCTTCCTCAGAATTATCTTGTTCTTGTATGATCACAGAAGGTTTCCTCTTTTCAAGTACCCTTCCAGACCTAAGTTGAACATCACTAAGGTCTAGAGGAGTAATTAAATAAGTTGGAAACTGTTGGCCTTCTATCATGTATGTATTCTGAGGGTTTTTATTATTGGGGTTTGGTATGGGTTGAGCTGGAAATTGATTGGATTTTTGAGGGAATGGTAATGGAAGTGGTTGATTTTGATGTGGTTGGTTCTGATGATGTTGTTGAGGATTTTGTTGAAAATTTTGTTGAAGATTTTGAGGAAAATTTTGTTGAGGATTTTGAGGATAAAAATGTGGATATAGTGGATAGGATGGTGGATACTGATAATATGGAGAGTATATTCCATAGGGAATTTGTGTTCCTTGTGCCCAAGATTGAGATTGATTTTGAAATTAGGGCCAAGGTTGCTGCCAAGAATTCCAAGGTGGAGGTTGATTATACATTTGATCATGGAATCCTTGTGTCTGAGGTCCCTGCCAAGGTCTTCTAGATACAAAATTAAGAGATTCTGTGGAGTCTGTAGGAGTTTCTTCCTGAAAGACAGCTTTGAGACCAGGAAGAGAAGGACAATTCTTGGTCTCATGTTTTTCAGAACAAATGACACAGGTCTCTACAACTTTTACATCCAAAGGACACTTTCTCAAGGCATGTTTCTTTCTACATTTGGGACAAAAGATTGCCAAGGCATCAGATTCAGCTTTTTGCTTGTTTTGTATCTTAAGGGTGTCTATTTGTTCACTAAGACTCCCTAAGATGTCAGATTTAAAATCATCAAGCATGTGTCCTATTTTTGATCTACTTACTGTCCCAGAAGCAGATTTACTTGCTCTTGCAAGAGCAGGATCTCTTGGACCTTTGACAGTTTTGGATTTCCCTCTGGAAAGGTTGATACATAACTCAGATATTTCAGGTAATGTGAGTTGTGATATATCCCCTTTTCCCATCACGTTAAGGATATCCAACCATTCATCCCTAATGGTTTTCAACAAAAGAGCTTTTAAAGTGTCTTGATCTAGGTTTTCCATTTGTGCCCTTTTTATGTTGTATTTAAATCTTTCCAACAAATCTTCTAAGTTTTCATCTTCTTTTTGTAACATTTTGAACACTTCTTCCTTATGATTAACCGGCATACAATAATCCAAGTATCTCTCTAGAAATGCTTGTTTCATGTCTTCCCATGTTCTAATAGAACTACTGATTAGGCTCATAAACCACTTCAATGCTGCTCCTTTCAAAGTTGAAGGAAATAATTTCAGTTTTTGAGCATCTTGTAGGTAGTCATAGGTCCTACACAGCACTTCAAATTCGAATAAGAAAGTTTCAGGATCTTCAGTTTTAAGTCCATAGAAGTTTGGAAGGACAGAGGGTGAAATGTTTTTCATGGTTGTATTGGTTTCTTCATCAAGTATAGGGAACCCAAAAGAGCTTCCTATTCTACCTCTTCCTCCATTTACACCTCTACCTCCTTCTCCTCTACCTCTACCTCTTCCTCCAAACAGTGTGTTTTCTCCATTAAAAACTCCTCCTCCTCCTTCTTCTGCCATGATTGACTCTCCTGTGGAAGTGGAAAGGTTTGTATATTTACTAGGAGTCTTTAGATCTTCTTCTGTGGCAGGTTCAGTGGATGAAGTGGAAGGTTTCTCTAATGGAATAGTTGACCTTAGATCTTCTAGAAGTCCAGGATCAAGGGAGGATGGAAGATGGGTTTGAGTTGAAGGTGTACTAGCTCTGGATCTAGATGAAACAAGTGGTGTTCTAGAAATCAAACTTCTGCCTCTGCTGCTTATAAATCTTCCCCTTGAATCTCTCTCCCTGTGCATAAATTTTTTTTTGGATGTTAAGAAACAAAGGTTACCTAGTTTTCACTTCCCCGGCAATGGCGCCAAAATGTTTGGTCTCAATCTAGTCTCCTAAACTGAGCTCATTTAATTGTCAACCAGGATTTGTAAACTGCTGAAGTGAAGTGTACTGTATGTACCTAGGTGCTTGTTTCCTAATGCATTGTGTGTAGTTTTTTGTGATGTTTTTGGTCTTTTGTGATGATTTATGATGTTTTTGGGTCTTTTGGTGGTTTTATGTTCACAAGGAAAAAGCCTAGAAAGCTGATGGAAATGAGCTGATGATTAAAGACAGAGTGGATCCTAATTGATGGATGACAAATGACAAATGAAATTGGAATAATAAAAACATAATTAAGTCTAAACTATGACCAATCAGAAACAAAGCTTGATAATGACTTCTAAGCAAATGATTCAAAACACAAACTAAACTTGAGAAATGATCACTAAATATGCAAATCCTCTAACTAATCAGTTAAACAACTAACTTACAATGATGCAACATTTTGTCCTTGATTAGAGATTTGAAACATATTTAGAGGAAAATATTGTTATCATCATAAGATCTTCTATTCTAGAACTAGTTCTTATCTCTATTCTGCAATTCAATTGAATGTCACAAAACCTTTACTCAAAAGTTATTGATTTCTTTTCAAAGTAGGCTTTTGAGGGAGGACTCTGTTGATGAAATGATAAGGAAATTGCAGATATACTTCAGGCCATATAGTGATGTTGTCTTCTGTTCATATGGATCAATTGTAGATTTTAGAACAAGAAGAGGTTTGTGAATAATGAAGGCCATTTTGTTAATCCTAACAACTGAAGTAATCTAATGTGCAGTGAATAACAATCTGAATGTGAAGTGCAAGTGCAATGAGTTAATCTAAGAATGAACTTAAGATACCACTAATCTAGAACAATGCTGAACTACAAGTCATCATCAAACTTCAAAACAAAGTAACTGAACATGAGTTAAGTGCAATTAAACTCCGGAGTATCCTAACTATGATATCATGCATTATTCTATGAAATTACACAATCTGTTTGTCCATCATTAGTGATATTTTGGAAGAGTTCCTTCTTTTGGAAGAGATCTTAGGACAATTCTGACTGTGTAATTGAATGCAAATGCAAGCAAAAAGACTGAAAGCAATGAAAAACTAAGATATCATATCCATATCCTACTCGTCATTATGATGTTTTGGGCAAGAGTTTAAGAGCAACAACAGAGATGATACTTAGTGCAAACACACAACTAAATCATTCATTATCACGGTCATGTCTTGAACTTCTTAAGGATTTCTTGGAAGAGTTTCTTCTTGTGGAAGAGTGATTAGAACAAGTGTAATTGTGATAGTGAACAACAAAAATTACAACTAAATCCTACAGTACTATAGCCATTTTCCATTCATCATTATAATCTTTTGGAAGAATTTCTTCTTGTGGAAGAGTTAGAATGAATATCACTACAGTAGCTAATTAAAAACAACTATGAGTTCAACTCCTAATCCTACAATACTATAGTCATTTCCCATTCATCATTATAGTCTTTTGGAAGAGCTTCTTCTTGTGGAAGAGTTAGAATGAGTACAACTATGGTAGCTAATTAAAACAACTATTAATTCAAATTCAAAACGTAAAGGCAGCTAGAAGACTTATCTAATTTACGCAAAATAAATCCGTGCAAGAGGCAGGGGCCCTCTACCACCTGACGGAATTCAACTCCAAATTAAATCAACGCTTTCACAACAACACTGTCTGCTTCATTAAAGATGAAAGAACTTGAACATAACACTCTGCGTCTTCAGAAATGTAGCACAGAGTCTAAACAAAATCTAGCATCAAATCTAACATAAAATCTAACCTAGCTCTCGGTTTCCCAAGTGTTTATATAGCAAATGCACATAACAAGACTTGCAACAATTTCAGGAACACTGTCTTTCCTTATCGGAATCACATTAGGACTCTTGAAGTGGCTGCGTGAAGAGGAAAAAGACATCTGGACTGAGACAGTCCTAATAGAAGTCTGTTTTCCTAAATGTGTTCCCACGTTCCAAAACCATACCCAGAATTCGTTTCTTCCTCCATGATGAGCAACGAACCATGTAGACATGACGTGGATTATGCCCATATGCGGTTTTTCTTGAGAGGCCACCTGGAACATACTCAAACGTGAAGGCAAATTACAGAACACATGAAGGCTACGAACAACCGTACTTACAAATGGCCTTGGCCAAAGCATAGCCTGCAAAATCACAAAACTTAGCAAGTCAGTCATATAAATCATTCTAGAAGTAATTTTAACTATATTCATTGATGAATTGGGTCTAGGATGGCAATGGACAAAGGAAAATGAGGTAAAATGGAATGAAAGAAAGCACAATTTTGAGGTTCAACAACAGGGTCAACCCCCCCTCCAACTCCACCCAAAATTTTATCATAGCCTCTTGAGGACACGTGGCAGCCTCCGAGCTTGCCACATGTCTCTCATCCAACGGCCCATTCAAAAACTTACAAACCCCATCAACAATCAGAAATGAATCCTTTACATCTAAGATCAACGATCCACATCATGCCATGTGTTGAATTCTGATTGGCTGTGAGAAAAGGGAGTATTCCCCAGAATATGCCATCTACTGACTGTACCTATATGCTAACTAGGCATCCCAGTCACAAAATTTTACCTATTTGGGAAAACGAACAGAACACGATATCTTCCTCATACGACATCGGTTTTTCGAATCGTTTGTAGCACCAGAATCGCAATGATGAGACCTTTTCGGTCGCTCAGGTTCAATACATGTTTGAGCACTTTAAAGTTTTAGAAAAAAACATGATCTCTTGATCACACCTCCCCATTACGAAGCTTTTGGACCCCAAAAGACTTTAATTACCTGTTCATAAGATGAGGGTACTACTCCCTCACCTTTTCCAATTCCATCCATCGTACCTTACTTGGTTTGCTGCCCTTGAGCCCAATGCGAAGATAATCGACACTTCCCCTCTTAAAAATGCATGTACCCCTATCAAGGATGAAATCCTCCTTAAGCTCGTCCAAAAAGTCTGGCGAGAAATATTCTATAGATGGCAGCTAAATATTACTCCCTTGATCATCAATCAAAGGAAGCTGATACAAACGTAAATTCTCCACATTGACAACAGAATACAATTGCATATATGAAGGCAAGTCAAGTTGAAATGCATTATTACCAAATTGTTTAATGATCTTGAATGGACCATAGCGAATGGGCTTGAGCTTTTTACCTTCTCCTTGCATCCTTTCTTTGCTTATGTGCAACCATGCTTCATCTCCTTCTTGAAACTTGTGAGAAACTCTATGTTTTTCATGCCCTTCCTTGTATTTTATTTGACTCTTCTCAAGCTGTCCTTGAACTTGTTGATGAATAATCTGAATTTTCTCAATGAACTTTCGAGTCTTGTCAATATCACTATGCCCATCAATTGCAACATCTTCTCAAAGATGAATTCTAATGGTGATTTCAGGAAATACCCAAAGTAGGCTTCAAAAGGTGAAGTATTTGTAGAAGAGTGATTGGCCTGGATGTAAGTGTACTGAATGTAATGCAGTTTTTCATCCCAAAACTTGGAATGTTTGCTGCAATATCCTCTCAATAGATGCACAATGGTTCTTTTCACCACCTTAGTTTGGCCATCATTTTGCAGATGAAAAGTAGTACTCTTTTTCAACTTTGTGTCCATCATCTTCCAAATATTGGACAAAAAATTCCCAATGAACCTGGAATCCCTGTCACTAACAATAGAAGTTGGAAAACCATAATGAACCCATACATGTTGAAAATAAAGTTCAGCATTTTGTTCAACAGTAATGGTTTTCTTACATGGCATAAGTATACACATTTTACTGAATATATCCAAAGCTACATAAAGATAATCATGTTTTTTTCTTGACATAGGTAGACCTCCAACAAAGTCCTTGATTTTCCTCTTTATTTCAACATTCTCCATTATCGACACGTGATACATGTCGATGTTTGGAAGAGGAAAATCTTGTTACAACTGAATCTCATGTTGAATCTCCCTTTTAGGAAGCAATCCTGTTGACTCTTGAAACATCTCATAATGTGCATCAAGTACATCATATTAATCTGATTTCAACTTAGGATCATAATCTTCAAATGAATCATGATTCACATCAGCTTTAGGCTTAATCATTACAAGAACAAAATTCTTACTTGAATTCACCATCCTCTTTACGTGTCTAACATTTACCATTGCAATTTTGTCTTCTTGCGATGTGCTCTAACAATGAACTCCTTGCCATCTTTGAATAAATGGTATTTTTTCTCATGGTGATGGAACATCGCTTTCCTGTCATACAATTAAGTACTACCCAACCCAATACCTGTAATATGAAGTGGAACCACATGTAATTCAACTGTGTCAACAAAATGTGCAGTTATTGCAAAGTGCAATATGCACTTCTTTGAAACCTGTAAATTTGCATCCTTACAAATCCACCCAAGTGGATATGGTTTTGGTTGTGGAATGGTCTCAAGATTAAGCTTCTTGACCAAGTATTCAGAGATTAGGTTTTCTTGTGACCCAATGTCAAACAATGTGTCAATCTTGGTATGTTTGGATATGACCCTCACATGAAATAGCTCAATTCTCTCTTTTTCCTTTGGAGCTTGTATGTGACAGTTTGAAGTACTAGTACTGGGTTTTGTTTCAATTTCTTTCCCCTTCATCTTCTTCGATCTCATGGCTATAATTTTATTTTCATCACCCGAATCCTCTCCTAATGCATGTTGATTTGTAGCTGCAGTTTTTTGCTTCCCTTTGTTATTGTTATACGTGGGTCTCTTTTCAGGATATAATTTCCAACAATTTTTCTCTTCATGGCCTTTTCTTGAACAATGCTTACAAACCACTTTCTCTCCCTATTTCTTGATAGATGCATTATTTTTTCCTTTTCCTTTTGAGGTCTTCTCTTTGTTTTTCCCCTTAAAAGGTTTGTTTCTACCCTCTTCAAAATTATTTTTCCCTCTAGCTTCTAGATGTGTGGCTTGAACACATACCTCATATAGACTGGTAGGATTAAACATGAGGATAGTATGTTTAAGGTAGAAATGTAAGCCTCCTATGCACTTGAGCAAAGTATCTTGACTTTGCAAATATACCCCTAATAAGAGAGCTCTTCTCCTAAATTCTTGGGTGTAGTCTTGTACATTTTGTCATTTCAATTGTCTAAAATTTTTCAAGTTCATTATGGCTTTCTGCATGTGAGCTAATGGATAAAACTTTTGTTTTATTGCAGTAATGAAATCAGTCCATGATAGAATAATATTACCATGCTTCTTGATCTCCTCGTTTGTCTTGGCTTCCCACCAAAAAATAGATGCACCTTCCATCCTCAATGAAGCTAGTAGGATTTTGGTATCATCATCATGAAGGTTCTGAATTCTCAAATAGGCCTCCAATTGCCTAATCCAATTATCAAGATTTTTTGCATTGACTTCACCATTAAAAATTGGCAATTCAAACTTAACATCAAGTTTTATAAAATGACTTTTACCAGTGTTCTTTGACTTGTGTGGCTAGTGTACTGAAGATGAAGTAACAAATGATGATGATGATGAGGGTGAGGATGGTGACTTTCCACTACCTCCATTTACTCCATTACCCTTCTTTGATTTATCTTCATCATTGTGAGCTCTTGATGATCCCTAACCTTCCTTGTGAAGTTTGGATCCTTCTCCTTCTAGTCTTTCATTCCTTTCTTGATAAAGGACTCTCACCATTTCAGTCACGTCAAGGAATGATTTCCTGAACACTCTTTCTTCTTCTTTGGGATCCACGTCTTCATGGGTTTCTTCTTCTCTTGGAGGCATTCTTATTGCTTCTTCTGCTTCTTTTGGAGGTGAACTAGGTGGTGGAGAATGTGGAAATATTTCCCTCCTTTTTTGTGGTGCACTTTGAGAACCTCTTGTTTCTACCAATTTTCCTTCTTCTCTCTTAAGCTTGAGCCTAGTAAGCATGAAAACCCTTGCAAATAGTTAAAAAATATTTGCACACAAAAACACCAAACATTATACTCTTGCTCTGATACCAACCTGATCTGAAAGGAGTGTATTAGTTTGTTCTGCTAAGTGTCCTTTCAGTATTAAAAACATGTACAATTTTTCTCCATTTGTTCTCTTAAGAAATGAGTGTTTTAACCAGGAAACATAGATGAATTTGTGAACTTTAAGCATGAAAATAAGCCTAAATAACACTATACAGTAGTGTATAATAGAGAAATACAATCACAGATAAGTTTTACACAGTAGGCATGATGAAGAAGTTCACCCCTCCTGGGCTACATCTACTGGTCCAAATCCCAATGACATGTCCCTTTTTGTCATTATGCTCAAAATTAAAAATTACATGTGTTTACAAGCCTCTAATGGTTGTTTTCTCTGCACTAGTGGTTCTAGAATGCTCAAATTAGTATAGGTAGGCTCTTGTTTCACCCAAATTGGTCGAAAATTGACCTCCCAATGCATTTTTCCCAATGTCAACTAGAAAAGCTCCACCAGAAGTGGAGACTGCACTTAACTGTGGCTAAAATTAGTAAAAACCCTAATTTTTAGGGCGTTGCTCCAATTTTGGCCAAAAATTTCATTTGGATTGACATTAAATGGTTTGGGCAGAGTGGTCACATGTTAACCCCCCTCCTTTAAGTCCCTGGTCTAACTATTTGAAATTTTGCATGGCTTGGAACCTGGAGTTATACTGTTCCACAAACTATTTGAACTAACCATCGTATTAACTCTGCCATGTGACACGTCTTTGATCTCGTTGGAAGTTATGGTTTGTAAAATCATCGCAATGCAGTTTTGATGTCACAAGGACATGTAACTTCAACCACCGAACCCGACGAAGTATACATTGAATATGACCACCGATTAAATAAACGTCGGAGAACACCGCATGTGATAGGTATGGACAGAACTGTCAGTGTTACAGTTTAATACCATTGAAGCCTTGTAACGAATGTCATGGTGATTGGAACGGTGTCATGTGAGAAAACTTTGAGGCCACCAGCACGTTGGGACCGCTGGCGGTCCCCTCCCCCAACCTTCAACACATAACACAATAAGTTAATGCGGAAAATAGTAAGGGTAAGAACCATTATACAGTGGAGACGGTCGAAGGTCTTTGTGCACGCCCGGAGGTAGCGGGGTTGACCCCCCCCTCTGACTCCACCCAAAATTTTATCATAGCCTCTTGAGGAAATGTGGCAGCCTCCGATCTTGCCATGTGTCTCTCATCCAACGACCCATTCAAAAATGTGCAAACCCCATCAATGGTCAGAAATGAAACTTTTACACCTAGATCAACGATCCACATCATGCCACCTGTCGAATTCTGATTGGTTGTGAGAAAAGGGAATATTCCCCAGAATATGCCATCTTCTGACTGTTCCTGTATGCTGAGTAGGCATCCCAATCACAAAATTTTAGTTTTTTGGGAAAACGGATAGAAGGCGATATCTTCCTCATACGAAATCAGTTTTTCTAATCATTCGTGGCGCCAGAATCGCAATGAGGAGACCTTTTCAGTCACTCAAGTTTGGTACATTTTCGAGCACTTTCAATTTTTAGGAAAGCACATGATCTCCTGATCACTTGCCCTCCTTTTTTGTCGCTTACTTTCATACCCCCTTGCTTCCACCAAATTTCCTTCTCCTCTCTTAAGCTTGAGCCTAGTAAGAATGTGAACACTTGCAAATAGTTAAACAAATATTTTCACACAAAAACACTAGAGAATAAACTCTACCTTTGATACCAACCTAATCTGAAAGGACTGTATTATTTTGTGGTGCTAAGTGTCTTTTCAGTTACAAAACATGTACATATTTGTCTCCATTTGTTAGCTTAAATTTTGAGGAATTTAACCATGAAACATAGATGAAATTGTGAGTTTTAAGCATGTAAATAAGCCTAAATAACATTGAACAACAATGTATAGCAAAGAAATAAAACCACACATAAGATTTACATAGTAGGCATGATGAAGCAGTTCACCCCTCCTGGGCTACGTTTGCTGGTACAGCTCCCATTGGCATGTCCATATTTCATTATGCTCAAAATTTTGCAAACACATGTGTTTACAAGCCTCTAATAGATGTTTTCTCTGCACCAATGGCTCTAGAATGCTCAAATTAGTCTACGTAGACTCTTTTTTCACCCAAATTGGTCGAAAATTAACCCTCCTAGCCTTTTTCCCAATCACTCCTACAAAACCTCCACTAGAAATGGAGAACTACACTTGTCTGTAGTTAAAAATAGAAAATTCACCGAAATTTTAGAGTCGCTCCAATTTCCCTCCAGCGAAAACTATTTACAATAAAGTTTAAGGTTAAGGGGAGGGGTGGCCACATGTTTCCCCCCCCCCACCAAAACCATGTGGTTAGAACCTCCACATTTAAACTTGGAGTGAAACATGGTGTAGTGGTAGGTTCTGCTACCCATTAGCAATTCTGTCGGAACTGCATGCATGTGATATGGATAAGTTTAGCCACCGGAGTTACGGTGAATAAATGTCGGAGTTTGATCTTATAATCCATGGTTACCAACTGTCATTTGATCAATATAATGGGACCAGCGGTGGGTTGGGACCGCCAACGGAAGACCACCCCAAAAAAAAAATATACATTTCAATACAACATAAATTTACACGAAGCGCCTATAGGGTATGAAACATTTGATAGCAGAGTTGGTCAAAGAATTTTCGGGCACGCTTAGAGATCACAGGGTCGAACCCCCCAGACCCATATAAAATTTTATTCAATCGTATAGGGGACATGTGGTAGCCTCAAGGCTGGCCACATGTCACCTATTCATTTGACTAGAAAACAACTCGTACAATCCACCAATCCAGTCAAATCACACCACTTGGAAAATTATCATTGGCTTGAGAAAATGGAATATTCTTCTTCTGCTGACTATGTACCTACATGCTAACTGGGCATCCCAGTCAAAACCTGTCGCAATTTCAGCTATTTGGAAAAATGATCAAAACATGATATCTCTGTCATATGACATCAATTTTTTGAATTGTTCATGGCACCGAAATCATAACGACAAGCTATATCCGATTGCTCAGGTTCGGTACAGTTTAAAGCACTTTCAATTTTGAGAAAAATTCTTGAATCCTGATCATTAATTTCCTCAATAAGGAGTGTAACTTTGATTTACTATTGAAGGATAATTATATTTTATTTATTATAATAGATTCTAGGATTTCTGTGACCAACTCCTATATACATTTACAATTAGCATGAATGCATTTATAACAATTTTCATATACAAATAACATGAATGCTAATGCATTTATGACAATGTACATATGACAATACAATTAGTGTGTTACCTCCATCAACTTGCCCTAATATATGGGAAAAATGAAGATATTTCCTCTGGCTCATCCGGTTTCCAGATTTTTGAAGGCTGCTCTAATGTCAGCGAATGAGTACAGCCTCTTCCGATCAATCGCAGGTTCCAGGTTCCCACTCTCTATGTATGGCTACAGCCTCTCTAGGTTTTGGTCATGGGGTGATAACCTAAAAAATTCAACTCTGCCATGAGGCTAAAATGAAGCTATGTCTAGAACCTTCGCATATTCTTTGGATACCACATGAGAAATGGACAAATCCACTAAAAATGAAATAAAAACATACATTATGTTATTTCATAGTTGCATCAAAAGTGAGGCCAAGCAAGAGGAGTGAGTGACTAACCTATGGTGTCAAACATGAAACCAAATTTCTCTGAGATCTTATCGTAGCTTTTCTTTGAATAACCTATGATGTCATCCACCCCAGGCTTTTCATGAATTCGAGCTTCGCAGTGCTAGACGTGGAAACGATTTTGGAAGCTCCATAGACATGCCTCACCAACTGAATGGCCATGCTACGCACTCGACCCACTCCAACCAAAATGAACGTGTTCTTCCCCTTCTCAAAATTGCCTATATCGAACGCCTACTGCATAGTAAGGAGAGAAATCGGCAAGATGGTTGCTTCCTCGAACAATAAATTTTTGGGCTTCAATGCCACCGGGTATTCATCCACTAAGGTGTACTAGGCAAGAGTCCCCCACTGGTTTTTCTTGCCCCCTCCGAAGTTGTATATTTTGTTGTAAAACTCATCACCATTCTTGAACTTTGTAACGCTATCGCCAACTTCAACCACCACTCTTGCCGCATCAAAGCTCAGAAAAATCTACATAACACAAAATAAATTTTTTAAATCAAGATTTAAATTGTTCATAATAAATATTAATACCCAAAAATTGAGCAACGACATGGTTTCCTCTGGCGATCAAGATTATGTTAAAATGATACAGGAGGAATGAATCAATGTCATTACCGGAAAATCAAAATCCGCACTTCTAAATAAGTCGTTTGTTGAGATATTAATATCATTGTCTAATAGGTGTCATTACATTTAATTCTCTTGTTTGCTAGGTGTCGTAGACATTTCAGTTTTACTTTAGTTTAGTCAAGTTCTACTCTAGTCATTTATTATTTATGTTTACAGTGTAATCTATTTAACTATTTTTGAATATTGAGAAGAGAAATCCTGTAATATTCCAAATTGGAAATAGTAGCAATACAAGACATAATAATGTAAAACATAGAAAATCTGATCATGACATGAGAGGATAAATATACAACCATCATTTTATTAATAGATCAGCAACAACATACAAAAATATCTTGAGAGACAAGCCACTCAAGAAATAAGAACAATCCTCCAATGATCAGAACAATCAGCACATGAGTTGCTGCAACTGTATAGAATGCTTGAAAGCAGTGACAACACTATCTATATCAGTGTAGTTGCCACTATAATCATAAATAAATGTAATATGGCTGATAGATACAAAAGAAATGCCCAGAAAGAAGAAAAGATAGTGCTCCAAAACAAATGCACTCAAGCCACAAGATGGCTAAAATACACCAAAGAACCAAGCACTAGAAATGTGTACTGCTACTGCTGCTGCTACTAGAAACTACTACTTCTGAGGCAAAGAACCATGTGTAGAAGGTTTTTAGCGTGCTCATAATTATCTGGGATTTTAACCACAGATTCTACTCAAAATACCTAGAAAAACCCAGAAATGGTTTGGCCAGATCTTAAATTTCGATTTTTGACCATTTTTGGGTTACCCACTACAACAGCTCACTAAAATAATGTAGTCATGGACTGGAACTATGTTGTGAGGGATGGTAGCTGGTTGTCCTGATGCCAAAATTATAGAAATATGCCTAGGAGCCCTCCTTACTGATCCTCCAATGGATAGGCTACCTCTCCACTGAAAAACAAGCCCAGAATTGGCTCTATGTGATCCTCCTTTGTTGCACCCTGCAACACAACCCAGATCTAAACAGAAACTGTGTTGTAGCTGAAGGAGGTAGCTTGGCCAAAATTCTAAAATGAGGAAATTCAGCCCAAAGAACCTCTCCTTCCCTGAGGATGAGGTAGGGATTCCCGATCAGGAACACCCTTGTGCTAAACAGCACAGCAACCCTGCTAAACAGCAAGAGGAAGAAAGTCTAAACAGACCAATATCAAAATCATAATCTAAAACATGATCTCAAATGGCAGCCATCCTCTTCCTTAAGTAGAATATGAGCTTGCATGACCTTGGCCCCACTCAATTGGGTCATTTACTTCATGTGATTTTATCTCCCTCCAAAACTGTGTTATGCTCTAGTTAATCTCCACTCCTCCTTAACAACGTTGTTGACTTGGTCAAAGTTGACTGAATCAACATGATCCAAACCCTGTTCACACATGGAGGAGCTTTATTTGGCTGCTACAAAGGTCTCCTTTCACACTTGAATTTTTTTTATTGCTGCTCAAGAGACTTATGGGCCTCCTCACCCACTTATTCACCTACCTAGTGATAAAACAACTATAATATTCCATTTAGCTTGAAGGCTAAATTTTTGGAATATTACAGTCCTCCCCTCCAAACTATTGCTTGTCCTCAAGCAACTGTATGAGGAGAGAAAAATTACTCCCCTCCTCCTTTTGTGGCTTGCTCATCAATAGTCCCCACCATTGCTCCAAATAATCTGCAACAAATCTTCCCTCCAATGTTTCCTCCCAAGTATGCAAAACCACATGGCTCACATCATAGAAATGTGGAAGGTGTAAGTGGAAACCTCCATGCTTTAAAATGGCCTCCTCAATGTAGGAGTGATGAAAAACATGGGGAATCTCATTCCCAATGAGTGACTCCCACACCCATGTTATCATCCAAATGAAATGAGCCATTCTAGGTAGCTCATCAAAGAGATCCTCAACCCCCAGTTCCTACAATGTGTTGGGGCTGGATGGAGAGATTGGACCCTCCCACCCAAGTGGTTTCTCTCTCCATTTATGGTAAATATGGGGTTGTTGCTGATCTTGGGCTGAAATGTCATGGCCCAAGATACCCCACCAAACAAATAAGCCATGAAGTGCCTCCTCCAAGAACCCAAACTCTCCAGATGGCTCTTCCCACAAAGATGTAGTTTGGAAATCATGGGCTTCCCATTACTTCTCCTGAAACATGCATCATGTAAATTAGGGAGAATCATACTCCCAATGGGAATCTCCAACTCATCTAACACTCTCCAAACAAATCTCCCCATGAACATAATAATATCAGCAATACATGGAAGCAAAACCCAATGAAAACAAGTTGCCATATGACAACCGGAGAGTGGTTCATAGTTCCACACATGGAACCAGTGTAGGGCATCCCTTGCCTGCATAAAAACAAGTAATAAAAAGTGCCTCTCCCAGCCACTTTTTTGCTGCCACAATAATTCTATAAGATAGAAACATGAAAGCACAATGTGGTGTCAATGGTGCACACCAAGAATTATGTGGCTTCCCCCACAAACCACCAAGAAAATAGCCAATCTCAATGCTATAAGTGGCTTCAAGTACATCATCATATAATATGCAAGAAGGGATAATCTGCCTTGGTACAACATGCTGCTCATATAAAGTAAATAAGTACAAAACATAATGGGAAATTATACCTTCTCCACCATGTACTTGGGACCTTGAGCTGAAATGGCTCAACCAGGAATTCTCCCTCACCTCCAAAGAGTAGGGAAGTGGATGTGACATCCTCTCTATCATCATCTGGGCTATGCATATCTCCATATGCTGAAATATATCATGTTGGATGCCCTCCCAAATGAACTCCTGTACCAAAGAAAGATATGCGTCAAAGCGCATGGAAAGGAAGTCCTCATGTGCTGCATGTAGCAACTTCTTCTTGAGTTCAAAAGCTCTATTCAAGAATATTCTGGCATAAGAATAGGTGACCACATCATCCACCATATATCTATCATCTCCATCCGAGTCGTCAAGAATCATGGAAGCACCAAGATCCTTGGAGTACTCTACCAGAAGTTGAGACCTCCAATATGGATCAATCCTCCCAAGAGACAGCACTGATGATTTGAAATGTGAAGCTATCCACATGATCTTGTCTTCTCCTTTGACATCCCCCATGCCAAATTCATTCTCCAAAATGTTTCCATGCCCATCATGTAGTTGCTCATGCTCAAATAGAAGTAGTGATCTTTGGAAGTTGGCCTCCCATGAGAAGCTCCCATCCAAAAAGAATCTCCTGATCTTGGAAAATGTAAGCATGAGTGGCCTCCATCTACTCCAATGTATGGAGGATTCCTTCCTCAAAGGAAGTACCCTCTGCTTCTCCAAATCCATGGAGAAACTCTCTTGCACCATGAATGTGCCATCCTCCATCACTACAGCAACTTCTATCAGTGCAGTATATGTAGTGAGAGTGGTTAATGCTGAAAATGGGATAATGTCACCCTCCTTCTTGAGTCTATCCCAAACTCTCTGCATTGTACTAGACTCCTGCAACGTCTTCACCTCTCCAGAATCTAAGAGTGGTGAACCAAATGGCAAGTTTTCTCTTAACAAATCTAGATCTGGTTGCCTCCCGGGTGGAATGCCCCCATGTAATGAGACATCAATGTCAGGAGTAGACTGTACATATGGATGGGAAACCTTGCCCTTGCCCTCACAGTGTAAATCAATTTTCCTCTTCTTTTCATTAGCTCTCTGAAATAGATAGGGGTGTGTGCTCCTCATCAAGTGATGCTGACCTCCCTCCCTACCTTCTCCTTTCATCTGCAATGTCTCACAATCATGTTGCTCATTGATTGCGCTTTTTCCTCCATATGTGAGATCCTGGGGAATTTCTTGCAATGATACAAGAATTCCTCCTGTTGGAGCATGTGCTCCTCCTTCCTCTGCATGAGGTACTAGATATTCTCTAGATGTGACAACACGGTTGCCCCCATCCTTCTCCTCCTCTTCAATATGAATGGGAGTCACCTGCTCAATAAGAGGATCCTCTTTGGAAAAAAGAACCTTCATGCCCTCTTGTCCAAAGATATGAGACAGAGATCTTGCCTCTAGCAAGGTGTTATGCAAGGTGTGAGATTTTCTGACATTTTTCTGAAGTGGATTTCAGTTTTTAGGTTCTTCCAACCCATGCAAAAGTTCTGTTTGTCTTGGTTTTTTTGGTTTCACCAAGAATGTTCTATAATGTTTTCCATCAAACCTCTCCACTAATCTCTTAGTGAACCTTGCATAAGAAGAAAAATTGGCATTTTTTAATGAAAATGACTCAAATATCCACCAAGCATAGGCCTTACCTTCAAAGTGCAGCGCTGCAACTCTGATGGCTTCATCTTCAGAAACTTGGTGCTGCTGCAAATAGGTGTGTAGCTCCTCCACCCAAGCTTTGGTTGAACATGTTGGTGATCCATCAAAAGTAGATAGAGAAAATATATCCATGTCATGTTGCCTGCTCCTCTCCATTTTGATCTTGCAAAACTCTTGGAAGGTGATATGATCTCTAAACTTCTCAGTTTGATACTCATACTCTTGCAAAAAATTGCGAAGAGTTCCCCTCCTTGGAATTTCCTCTTCTTTCAACTCTCTCATGGTAGATCTAGGAATTTGACTGTGCTGTGCATAATAGGGTGTAGTTGCATGCTCACACCTGTCATGTGCAAATCTAGATTTGGCTCTAGATCCAATCTACTCTGGAGATTCCATCTCTCTTCTCATTTTCTTGAGATCTTCTTTAATGCTCTGCATAGATTTAGGAATAAGCTTTGAGAGCCTCTCCTCCTTCCTTCCTCCACATAATGGAGTCTTCTTTTTCTGTACATCTTCTCTTTTCCTTTTTCTCTTGATAACATAATCGCTGAGATCCATAGGCTGAGCCAAGATTATGCTCTGATACCACTCTAATATTCCAAATTGGAAATAGCAGCAATACATGACATAATAATGTAAAAGATAGAAAATATGATCATGACATGAGAGGGATCAATATATAGCCATCATTTTATTAATATATCAGCAACAACATACAAAAATATCTTGAGAGACAAGCCACTCAAGCAATAACAACAATCCTCCAATGATCAGAACAATCAACACATGAGTTGCTGCAACTGTATAGAATGCCGGAAAGCAGTGATAGTGCTGTCTATATCAGTGTAGCTACTGTTGTAATCATACATAAATGTACTATGGTTGATAGATACAAAATAAATGCCTAGAAAGAATAAAATATAGTGCTCCAAAAGGAATGCACTCAAGCCACAAGATGGTTGAAATACACCAAAGTACCAAGCACTGGAAATGTGTACTGCTACTGCTGCTGCTACTAGAAACTGCTACTTCTGAGGCAAAGAACCATGTGCGGAAGGCTGTTAGCATGCTCAAAATTATCCGAGATTTTAACCATGGATTCTACTCGAAAAACCCAGACAAACCCGGAAATGGTTTGGCCAGATCTTAACTTTGGATTTTCGGCCATTTTTGGGTTACCCACTGCAACAATTCACTAAAATAACACAGTCATGTATTGGAACTAAATTGTGAGGGATGGTAGCTAGTTGTCCTGATGCCAAAATTATATAAATGTGCCTAGTATCCATCCTTGCTGATCCTCCAATGGATAGGCTACCTCTCCACAAAAAAACAAGCCCAAAATTGGCTCTATGCGATCCTCCTTTGTTGCACCCTGCAACACAACCCAGCTCTAATTAGAAACCGCACTGTAGCTAAAGGAGGTAGCTTGGCCAAAATTTTGGAATGAGGAAATTCAGCCCAAAGAACCTCTCCTTCCCTGAGGATGAGGTAGGGATTCCTGATCAGGAACACCCTTGTGCTAAACAGCATAACAACCCTACTAAACAACAAGAGGAAGCAAGTCTAAAGAGACCAATATCAAGATAATAATCTACAACATGATCTCAAATGGCTGCCATCCTCTTCCTTAAGTATAATATGAGCTTGCATGACCTTGGCCCCACTCAATTAGGTCATTTCCTTCATGTGATTCATCTCCCTCCAAAACTGCATTATGCTCTAGTTAATCTCCACTCCTTAACAGCGTTGTTGACTTGGTCAAAGTTGACTGAATCAACATGATAAAAACCCTGTTCACACATGGAGGAGATTTATTTAGCTGCTACAAAGGTCTCCTTTCACACTTGAAGTGTTTTTATTGCTTCTTAAGAGACTTATGGGCCTCCTCACCCACTTATTCACCTACCTAGTGATAAAACAACTATAATATTCCATTTAGCTTGAAGGCTAAATTTTTGGAAAATTACAAATCCTCTGCTCCACCTCTTTTCATTTTTCAATTCTTGTCATGGTATCAGAGCTCAAAGTAGCACTGATCATCCCTAGTTTTAGCCTCAAACCAGCATTGATGTTTGATCAGCCCGCTTTTTCCTTCAAAAAGAGCACTGATAAAAAAAACTTAAAAATAAAAAAAATTTCACTCAAACTATCACAAGCTTCTTCTTCTATTGGTTATTTTTTCTTATTTTTATTTTGTATCTCTGCACTTCAATAATATTCCTTTGGATATTGTGCTTACCTGGAGTTCACCTCGTGCTCAACTTGCACTCACATTGTTTCTCTAGAGTCTTACACAACGTAGCTTCGATCTTCGATCTCTGTTGCTCCCAAGAAGTCTTACACATGTTAAGCTCTTTCTTCAATCTATTTCATCTACGCCTTCACTGGCTTCTTCATTCTTGTGTTGCTTCTTCGCAGGAGGCATCTTCAAACTTCTTCAAACTTGTGTTGCTCTCTCAAAGAATCTTATGCAAGCTCACCTTTTCTCTCTGCTGATCCAACTTCGATGCTTTGGAACCACAAAACAAAAGTACTATGTCCCCATCATTGACAAGTTCACGAATGAAATGAAAATGTGTGTCAATGGGCTTGGTATTTTTGTGAAAAACATCAACTTGCAGATATTTTTACAAAGCGAGTAGGAGAGAATGCATTTCAATTTCAAAGAGAGAAATTAGGCATTGTTAGTGCCTCCACTTGTAAAAATTGAGATTAGGAGGGGATGTTGAGATACTAATCTCACTGTCTATAGGTGTCATTACCTTTAATTCTCTTGTGTGCTAAGTGTCGTAGAAATTTTAGTTTTACTTCAGTTTAGTTGAGTTCTACTCCAGTCATTTATTATTGATGTTTATGATGTAATCTATTTAACTATTTTTAAATATTGAGAAAAGCAATCATCTTCTCCACTTCTTTTTATTTTTCATTTCTTGTCACCCTTACCCCACTTAAAGTCGGCAGGATTGAGAGTAGCAACTTGGATTTTAACTAGAAGCTCTCCTGACCCCAGCTTTGGCATAGGGATTCCCCGAACTGTAACACGTCTATGGATCCATATTCGTTGCATAACCATGCCTTCTGGAGTTCGCTCATATCTTTCTTTCGTCATGCAGTTCTCCACTTTTGCTTTGGTCTTATCGAGAGCCAAACTTTTAAAGTCTCGAAGTGGTTTACTAGAGAAGCTAGTGGGTATTTGTATGTTTTTGGACAAAAAGCGTGGAGATAAGGTTAGTGATAAATAACTAGAACGTTTTATCCATTTCATCTGGACATAAAATGCACAAACTGAAGCATGGTTTGCAATGGGAGTTGTCTACCGACGCAACAAAATAGCTCATACGACACTTTTTGGAGTGTTCAAATTTCATTTTTAGGGTGGAAATGGATTCAGCACCATCAAAAAACCTTAAGGTACCCAAAATACTGAATTTTAATGACTATAACCTAGATTTTCAAAAATCTTTGCCAAATTTTTTCATAATATTACTGGAATTTCTAAGTTATTCTGTGAGTTTTTTAGACTACTGCTTTGCAATTTCCATTCATCTAAATATAATAGATATAGATAGGGTTCAGACCAATCACTTAGGTTATTGTAGATAGGGTCCCAATTAAAGCTTAGAATGCATTATATGGACAAAATCATAGGATACGTTGTATCTAGACACAAGAGATAAACTTAGGGTCAACTACTTAGATCATTTTAGAGAGGGTAGTCAAATCTTCAAATATAAAATTAGAACGATCTACGCATTACATCTGGACATAAAACACACAGATCGAAGCATAGTTTTCATTCATCCAGATACAATAGATAGGGTTGGGACCAATCTCTTATATTATTGTAGATAGGGTACCGATCAAAGCTTAGTATGCATTGTACGGATAAAATCATAGGATACATTGTATCTAGACACAAGAGATAAGCTTAGGGTCAACTACTTAGATCATTGTAGAGAGGGCACTCAAAGCTTCGAATACATTGCATCTAAACACAACATACCACCTCTTTATTACGGTGTGGAATAGTATTGTGACCTATATCATGATTATTGGAGACATGGTGTAATGTTTAACATTTAACATTTAGATTTACTCAAAATAAAATAAAACAAAAATAAATTAAATAAAAAACATAAAATTATCTTTTTCATAGTTTTTTTCATGATATGTTTCTGCTCATGGTATTTATGGTTTTTTCTCATGTGGCATATATAAATGTTAATAATTAAACCAACCTAGATCGATCTTAACTTTGACTCTACCAAGTGTTGAGATGAATCAAATCTCTTTTCACTCTAAAAGAGGTTTTCACCTCAAGAGAAAGATTTGATCCTTTTTGGTGCTTAGTAGATCCCGAGTTAAGATCGATCTAGGATGGTATTATATAATGCTCATATATGTCATTAATATATATATATATATATATAGAGAGAGAGAGAGAGAGAGAGAGAGAGAGAGAGAGAGATAAAATATTCTCATATAGAGAGATATAGAAAGGTGTATATAGTTTTTTGGCTAAATAATTAGAATTACACACACACACATGCATACTAGTATATTTGGAAGTCGATGCAATAATTTGAAAGAAGTTTTCATGTTAGTATCGCTAATTAGAATCATAAAATTATTTCAGTTAAATTAATTATATTAATGCTTTCAACAGAGGGCATCCCTTTTCCTTCTTCCAAATCTAACTCATTGTTATGACTCTTCACATGACTTCAAACCCTAAAGGGGGCTTCCCCCTAACATTTCCACCTTTTGTTCCCTAATAGACTCCACAAATAAATAAATCGAAGCTCCTCCTTCTAGGTTTTTTGGAAAGCTCAATGATATCCCTATTAAAGTTGTAGTTCATCCCTCACCCTCTTAGAATATGGTGTTAAAACTTGCAAAAAATGGATGCATTGGTAAATTTATGGGGATTTGGCCATCCCCAAAAGCATTCACATTTTGGTTTGAAAATATATGGAAACCATTGTGGTGAAAGGAAAACCCTTATTTACCTTTCATAATAAAGGATTATTTCCATTCCTCTTTGAAGAATATTATGATAATAATACAATGATAAATTGGTCGAAGAAACTATAGAGGAAGAATTATTTGATGTTATAAAAAATTTAGAACATTTCAAGGCCACAAGCGATGATGGTTTCACTATTCACATTTATCAAAAATGTTGGAATATAATAAAATTTAATCTAACTAGAATGTTGAAATATTTCCTCCACTCAAATTGCATAACTGAGTACACTAACTCCACATTCCTATCCTTTATCCCAAAAGAGAAAAATCCCTCAAAATTCTTGAGATTCTAACCCATTTCATTTTGTAATTTTTCCTATAAAATCTTGTCCACAATATTAGAAAAAAAATCTCCTTACCAAAAGCATTACGTCCAATCAAGGAGGCTTTGTAGAAACTATCAAATAATAGACAATATCATCCTTTTCCATGAGGCCATGCATTGCAAAAAAATGAGAGGAGAAAAGAGCTTGATAGTCAAAATTTACATGGCTAGTGCCTTTAACAAGGTGCGTCATAGTTTTCAAAAAGAATTCAAGAGGAAATCTGGGTTTGGTGAGTAATTTATTAGCTAGATTAATATTTTGATCACCAACCATTTCATTTCCCCACATGTCAATGGTAGGTTGTCCTCATTATTCAAAGCATCTTGAGGAATACAACAAGGGTACCCCATTTCTCCCTTTATTCACATCATTATGAGTCACTCTTTAAGAAGAAGGTTGGAAAAGGAAAGAAGTGAAGGAAGAATCCTAAACATCAAAATTGGAAGAGGTCTAAGGAAAATAAACCACTCACAATTTGCAAATGACAAACTCCTCCTTAGAGAATTTTCCACAATATTTTCCTCAAAATTTAAATCCTCTCTTGAACAACCTCTTAACTGATGTATCATGGGGTCTCATTATCCATGATAAGAATCAAATCCATGCTTGGAATTTCAATGTTAGTGCATTATAGCCCATGGAAAAAATCCTTCAATTCCCCTTTCAATAAAATCGGTCTAGCATTAAATATTCAAGGCATCCCCTTTTCCTTCACTTCTATTCGCAATCCTCATGGAAACCCATAATCCATAAAATTAAATTAGAGTTCACACTTTGGGGATCCAAATGGATAAATCAAATTGGCCATACTGTCCTCTTCCCTTCTAGGTTCGGTTGCAAAAAATAACTCTATCACCAAGAAATTAAGTTTATCTCGGAATGGGGCAATTCTAGACACAAGTGCTTCCATTTTGTAAAATGGGGTATTATCAAGGCTCCCAAATTTCATGGTGATCTTATAATGAAATACCCCTCCATTATCAATGAAGCCTTAAATTCCAAGACCTTGTGGAGGCTAGTAATTGGAACAAAATAATGGTGGAAAAAGGAAATCCACAAAAAAAATATGCATGGAGATTTCCTTCATTGTTTAAACTAGGCCCCTCCATCCTCCAATGGTTCTCAAATTTGGAAAATCCTTATATCCTTCTCACTCATTCATAACCAACTCCCTTGGAACCTTATTAATGTAAAGGATATCAAAATTTGGAAGAAAAAAATTATGGGTAGCCCACCCCTGTCCTCTTTCCAATCTTTTCTTCCCCTCAAATCATAGTTTGATGCTCAATGGAAATCATGTCTCTTTGACATCTCATGTTGGCCTCTCCTCTCTATTGTTTAGCATGCCCAGAATTTAGGTTATTTATGAAGGTGTTACACGTCATTTTTTCACCTGACACTTGACCATTAAAATGGATCTCTCTCCATCCATAAACATGTTTTAAAGCACCCCTTTGCAAGTCAATAAACTAAAACCTATTTGAAAATATGAATTTTGGGTAACAAGACTCCCTTGCTTAGAAAATATGAATTTTCGATAACAAGGATTTATAACTTGTTTGATATGACCTATGTGCTTTTCCTCATTATTTTCTACACATTTCCAATTTCCACATTGAAACTTGCAAATAATTGTGCTATGTCTTTGATTATAGACCACACAAATGACTCAATGAAAAGTAAAAATAAAAAGTGAATTCTAGAAGTCTTGTTGGGTGACTATATCCCAACTGGAAGCTTATATGTCATATTTATTCGAGCCTTACCCCTCACATCATGGAGTTAATTCCCTTTCATCAAGGAACCCTAATCCCACTATTAGTGGATCTCATCCTTCTCTTACGGATCTGAAACCTCCTTTTCTTCACCTATAAGTTGACTATAGGCTAGAGGGTTTGGGGTGTTCACAAAATGTAGTCCTATATTATTGTATTTAGATTGGGAAGCTTATCATCTAAGGTGAGGGTTAGAGGAATTTTGGAGGAACCTCACGAAATCAAGGCAAAGGTTGTAATTCTCTTCTTTATCCTTGAAATAATACAAATGAATATTTTTTTCCAT
Source organism: Pinus albicaulis (assembly GCA_034641835.2). Classification (NCBI taxonomy): domain Eukaryota; kingdom Viridiplantae; phylum Streptophyta; class Pinopsida; order Pinales; family Pinaceae; genus Pinus; species Pinus albicaulis. Next base: position 1,402,538,322 of record CM076581.1, on the reverse strand, counting down.
TTGATTGTCTTACTGAAATTATGAATGATTTATGTTCCTTTTGTTTATTCATTAAGATTATATCAATTTATAATCCCCTTGATCATTATATTAATCTTGTTTGAATTATTATATCGCATATGCCTTTGATCTCTTTTATATTTGTGATTGCAAGTATTTTCAAGCATTAAGGAGCTACATGGGGATGACGCCAAGATCTCCATCAAACATTTTGAAAATAGGTAAGGGTTCCATTCTCCTTCTATTGTATTTATGATTCAAAATAAGTAGGCTTGGGGAAAGATTTATTCAATTATTTGTTTGTTTCTAGTTTCCTTAGGAATCTAGTGATATCACTCTTGTCCGCAAGAGGGATTTGTCTAAATAACAAATTAGCGACCATATTGTGGAACGTCTTCATTCTCTTCATTTTCCTTCATTTTTATTTTAGGTCTTTTTTTATTATCTTCCTCAGATTATTAGAAAAGTGGTGAATTTTCAGATCCTCTTATTTGATTGCCTTGATTTTATTTTTTCTTTAATTTTCCTTGATATGCGTGATTTCTATTCGGCATCAGACAACAATTTTGCGAATTTTTGCTTCAGCAACTATGTGCATGCGCACTGGACTAAATTTTTAGCCTGTGGAGTCGTTAGAAATTTTTGAAAAAACATATTTTCTCTTCATAAAAGTCTGAATTTTTATTCCTGAGTGTTTCATTATGTTTGTTTTTACCTTCATACACCTTCTGTGAACTTGTTTGAATGCCATAGTGAAGTCTTGTTGAGAATAGATACTTTTCACAAATTTGGGTAGGGTTTTATCTCGATTGCTTTCTAATTGATCAAAAAAGAGTTTGGTTTTTGTTATATTGTTGTCTCCATGTATTTTTTCTTGCAAACATACGAGGTTTAGTGAATACTTTTATTATTTGTGAGAGATCTTCTAGAGTAATGGTAATGGTTTTCGCAAAAAAAATGGTGTTTTCTGAAATTTTCTTCTTTTGCTGAATATAAAACAAAATCCATTTATTTTTCAGTATTGAAGTTGTTCATAAAAACATTGTAGACATCATTAAGTTAAAGCATTCATTAAAAAAAATTATTTCAGAGTTTTATTGATTTCTCCATGCATTTTGAAGAATTGTGAGTGATTTCTTGTGAAAGGACATTTTATGGTTATTTAACTTGTTAAGCGAACTAAAACTTTGATTTAATTTCTTCAATTGAATTGTTTCAAAGCGAAATTGGCATTTTGTGTAAAATAATGTTATTGGAATATGAGTTTTTGCATTTCATTTGAAAATAAAAAACATTCTTACTCTCCCATAACTAGGAATTGATTAAATGAAAAGGTTGCAATTTCATATTTGATTGCATTAGATTTTTTGATTCCGGTTATAATATCATCAGTTTCATGTACAATGGTTTACATGCATTAAAAAAAATGCCAAAAGGTACTTGGGTTCACTTGGAAATAAACCTCAAAATATCTAGGTTGAGGAGCGTTCAAGGGGATTGAGATTTTCTACTCTACCCTTGCGTGTACATCCAATCTGTGATTTTTCCCCCAGGTTGAATTGTTATAGGTAGTAACCTTAGTGGCCATAATTTTAGGGCTATTTCCCGAGGTGACAGTAGAGGGAAGATTCGTATTGTATCTAGAACAAATTTTGACTAGACTCAGTTGGACCTTTTGGAGGGTAATCTTCACTCGACATGGCATAAGTGGATTTACTTGCACTAGATTGTTTCATTAAGCAGGTTTTCATGGTAATTGGTTCCCTCTACTTTATCTAGATATACTTTTCACCTTGCTTTCTACAAGGTTGGATTTCATCACCAACTAGTGATTTCTCTATGAAAAGGTTGTTTGTGTGGGTTAATTCCTATATTTGTTAGCATGTCTTATTTGTTTGATTTAATTTTTAGAGGAATTATGTGTGATTTTTTGATATTTTTTTAATTCTTAATTAAAAATCATCGTGGTTGATTTATGAAGACATTCGTAGAGAATGTAGGGTAAACCCCCTAAGTATACACCGAGTCAATTGAAAAAAATTAAGGGTGGAAGGTCAAAATCAATAGCATCTAGGACTTTAGATCAACCTGAACCATCTACCATTGTAGAATCTCAAAATGAAGTGAATCAACCTCAAAATTTTGCAACAGAATCATTGAAACCTAAACTAGTAGTTACTGTAGTCTTCAGATCATAATCTGATACTGGAAAAGTTTCAGAAACATAATTAATTGAACTAGAAATTTATGAACCTGAGTATGATTTTACAAAACCTAAGTATCCTTTAGATGTTATAGCCCCTACTCCTGATCTACATTCACCCAAGTTAAAACTAATTATTACCAATAATCTCCCTCTTGGTCTCATTACTATCGAACATATTACTGCAGACGAGGAAGAAGAAACTCCAACTATTTCATTTTTTAGCAGTGAACAAAATATTACTCCATACCTTCCTATTTCTCCTTTTCAACCGGATCCTTGGTATCTCACACCTTTTGAATTTTAGGTCATGGTATTCCACATTACCTCACTCCTGATTACTTTGTGCCCAGTTTTAATATGTCACGAATGATTTCTAGAAGTATTCCTACTTATACATTCATGTTTTCAAGCTCTCCAGAATCATTGTTATATGGTGGTCTGTCAGTTCCTCCTAGATATCAATCACATTCTGGGACTTTTTCAACAACTTCTCTTTCATCTCAAATTTCTACTATGTTAGTTGATTTTTCAACTTCTATTTCCCAAGGTTTGACGTCATATTAGTATATCAATATGATTTTTAGTAGCGTAGGTAATCCTCAAGTTAACCCAATAGGTGGTTATAAACTTCCTAGGGGGCAACTACCTCCACCTGGAGGGAAAACTTTTGTTGTTTCATATCCTATAGTTGGAGGAAACCCTTTCACTATAAATTATCAAAACTATGGTCAGATCCCATCCTTGGTACCCTTATCCAGGGATGAATACCCTTTGGAACCCTTTGTTTGTTCAAAAACCTTTGTAAGTTTCTCCACGGATGCCAATTTACAAACTTGTTTAGCCTAGTGGACAACCTATTCATCCAATTTCCGTTCAAGGTATTCTTATTCAAATCCAGTAGCCTGTTAAGGGGATTCCCCAAGTTAATTCACAAATATTTGTTCAGCAACCATGTTAGCAGCCCAATCGGAGCACTCCACACAGTCATGTCCAATCTATTGTACAAACATTTTTTCAATAACCAATTAGACCTCAAGCATCCATCCCGAGAGTATCTCAAACATTTGTTCCAATTACCCCTCAAGTATCGATGTGGCCAATTACTCAAGCTATCCCTCAAACATCTATCTATCAAGTTGTTCGTACGATCAATTCTATACCTCAAATATCTTTGGGACAACCTAATATGGGAAATATGCAAACAACGTATCAAGGCCGAGCTTTTAAAGGCCATCCTATTCAGGGCTAGTTCTTTCAAGGTAAACCTTATTAGAGTCAGTTCTTTCAAGTACATACTTTACAAATCCAACCCTTTCAGGGGAAATATTACTTGGGGAAGATGGGCCAAAATCCACCTTTCCAGAGTCAACCATACCTTGGTCATACTTATCAAATTTCGTCTCAATCGCAGTTTGGTATGGCTCACCCTGGTTATCCTAGAGGAATGAAAATCCTAACTGCTCAGGCTATTCCAAGATATCTTCGATAACCTCATCCAAATATTGGACTTATCCCACAAGGTAATCAATTTTCACAACAAGATCCAAACCGTCAGTTATTGTTCATTGCAACTTTAAATTTACCAGATTTGTATCCACTAACAGATGACCCTATTTATTATTTCTCATTTTGGCTGAAAATTCCTACCAAGTTTCCCCATGACATTACGAAATTTGAAGGAAAATTAGGAGAAGACCCATCAAACCATGTCATGACGTATCATCTTTGGTGCCTGTCAGATTCATTAAACCATGATTCTATTATATTGCGACTTTTTCAATGAACTTTAACCAGTTCTGCAACAAAATGGTACATTGAATTAACGTGAGATTCTTTTCATAGCTTCAATTCCTTAACCACTTCTTTCTTAACACATTTTCGGTTACCAATTCATTATGATATTGGTATCGAACTTTTGACTTCTTTAAAACAATCCTCATTTACTCTTATTTCCAATCATATACATGATCGAGACGTAGACATCGCTTAGTTAAGGTTTTCATTCTAGATGATATTTTGGCTAAATTGTTTACAAAATATTTGCTTCCAGTAATTACTGAATATGTGGCCAAGGGAATTGTTGTAACTAAAGAGAAAGTTATTTATCATGCCCAATATCTAGACCTTGTTTACACATAGTCTGGAACTTTGTATGATAAAATTATGGATTTTCCTCACCCTAGACAAATAGCCTCAACTTCTACATGATCTCACGCCATTGATGGTGTGATCGATTATATTAGCCAATCTAATATTAAGAAGAAAAAGTCCAAATCTATTGTGATTATAAATTTACCAAATTCACCCAAAGGAAATCCTTCTCCTGAAATTACTTCTAAGATTAATGTTCTATATTCATCTAATTGTAAGAATAAATATAGCAGAGGTAAAAAGAAAGGAAAAGGTAAATAAATAAAAAAAATTCCTCGATAGATAAATAAGATAAAACCAAACCATCAGACAAAAATAAAAAGCCTCGTTATCCTTGTCTAATTTGTGATGAATATCATTACACCAAGGAGTTCCTTGATCATGATGTGGTTACTAAATTGGATAAAGGTTCACCCACCCCTGTTGTTTTTAAGGATCCACTCCCTTCTCAAGATAGTAATATGGTTTCACACAACCCTTCCTCTTCCTCCACATCGATGGATATCATGATGATGTCCTCACAAGTTCTAGTAGCCATGGAATTTAAGGATTAGAGATCTAAGGTACTTGTAAATGGAAACAATAATGGTTCACCCAGTCAATATTCCGCATCAATTCCTCCTACTTCTAAAACATTATAGATCAGAAACATAATTTTGACATGATGATTCGACTGTCTTCTAGAGGTGTTATTTGAGAGTCAGCTTTCAACCAACATGGATGAGCTGCTCAAAATTACAACATTGTTGAATATCTACCTATGTCACCTTCAGTAATGTCGACCCTTGAAGCGCTGTAGACTTGTCCAACACAAAGGAAATTTATTTTGTCATCAATAGGAGATATTTATCCTCAATATTCAAATCTCATTGTCTTTTATCTTGAAATTTATGTACCTATACTTCCACATCAACTAAAATTCCAAATACCATTTTTATCAAAACCAAACAAGTCTTTCGAACGATAACTGATGAAGGAGCTTCTACATATATCATGTCTATTTCTTGTTGGAAAGCCTCGGTTTCTCCAACTATCAATCAGTCTCCCACAACTTTGAAAGCCTTTGATGGAAGAGGCTTTTGTCCATATGGAATTCTAAATGATCTACCTATAGAGTTAGAAGGTAAAATGGTTGCAGTTGAAGTTAATGTTGTTGACTCTCAGGTTGGGTATAACTTGTTACTGGGACGAAGTTGGTCCTATGCTATGTCATGGTGGTCTCACCATTTTTTGGTATGATAATGTTCCCCATAAAGGAAAAATCGTAAAAGTATACCAGTTGTCTTACTACACTTCGGACCCTAATTCTACAAATAGAAAACCTTTTGTTAGAAAATCGATTACTCTGTATGAATAAATTGGGGTAGGTTTGCTTAAGGATTCATCACTTATGGGAACTTTTGCACTCCATACAACCAATTTTCCTCATAATATTTCCCAAGTTAATATGATTACATCAAGCACAATAAAATATTTTGATCCTTGGATTGTGCCTTCAGAGTCCGAATTGACCTTGTAAGGCATTGAGATGCCTTTGAGTCCACCTGAATTGTCTTAACAGGAAGTTCAATCATTTTCGAAACCACCATCATCTGAAACTGATCAAGTGAATGTGATCGCTCATGATTATTCTCATTTATCACATCTAGTACCAATATCATTCCCCGATCCCTTCGATAATGAGTTTCCAACTAATGAGAGTATCATGGAAATCACAACTTTGGATGAAATGCTATGGGACGATTATTGTCTTCGTTCATCCTTTCTGCCTAAACTTGATAAAATCGATAATTATTTTTCATTTATATTTTCATCTGAGATTGTCGATAGTGCTCAATGTCCTATGTCAATATTTCATTCTAATTTTGAAACGAATTTAGGAAACATTTCTACAACAATACCCATCAACATCTCAGTTAAACCTAGAATTACTAAGAACATTCACATAAGTGTTTCATGCTGACCTGAAAAAATTGAGACATATAAAGCCCTATTTCAGGAATTTTGAGACATTTTTTCCTGGCCCTATTAGTAAATGGCAGGAATTGACCCTAGCATTGTTGTTCATGAAAATAATACATACAAGGATGCCAAACTTGTTACACAGAGATTATGTCCCATGAATCTATGAAAAGTTGCTGCTATAAATGTTGATGATGAAAAATTACTTAGAGAAGGTTTCAATTACCCTGTTCCCTTGAATGATTGGGTGTCCAATATTTTTCTAGTTAACAAGAAGAAATGGACTATTAGAGTATGTGTCGATTATAAAATATCAACAAAGCTTGTCCAAAGGACAATTTTCCTACTCCTTATATCGATCAAATTTTTGATGCATTAGGGGAATTTTGAGCTCTAAGATATGCCTCATAAGGAAATTATAAAATAATAATGGAAATAATAAAATAAGATTTGATGACATCATCAAATTTTAGAGGGAAAAAAGAAAAAACTAGTTTTCAAACTCATATTTTCAACTTATCTCCCAAATTTTCTACACAAATTTTGAGCGGGAGTACTCATTGGATGCAAAATTTAATCCCTCATCCAAGGAGTACCATGTTGCATACTTTCGATGGGTCCTACTATACGAAAAATGAGAAATACATGGAAAACGTGATTGTAATCACATTTTTTATGTATTTCCCATTTTTCGTGTAGCAGGGTCCATAAAAAGTATGGAACATAGGTACTTCTTGGATGAGGAATTAAATTTTTCATCCAATGAGTACTCCCGCTCGAAATTTGAGTAAGAATTTTGGGAGATAAGTTGAAAATACGAGTTGAAAAAGTAGTTTTATTATTTTATTATTTTTTAATATTTTTACCCTTTTACTTAAAAAATGGTGAGTCATCCCCCATGGTTGACATCATCATCTTGAATCATATTGGTTCTTATAAAATTTATTTGTGTTGTACATTTTTCTTAAGAGGCCCATTTTACACCTCAAAATTCCCCTAATGATTGTGTTGGGAATGAGCTTTTTTCTTTTATGGACGGTTTTTCTGGATGCAATAAAATAAACATGCTCCCTACCAATCAACCTGATGTTGTGCTCATTTGTCCATGGGAAACCTTTGCTTATCAGACACTCCCTTTTGGATTAAAGAATGTTGGTGCAAATTTTCAGAGGGAAATTTCTTACACATTTGACGATACGAAACATATTGTGCAACCCTACTTAGATGACTTACCAACTCATTTACTAAGATAGAAAGAAGATCGAATGCATTTGAAAGAAATTTTAATTCGATGTAGGCATTACAATATTTGTCTTAATCCTCACAAATGTGTCCTTTTTTTACAATCTGGTTGATTTTTAGGGTTTGTCATATCAAAGAAATTCATTCATGTCGATCCGCTTAAGGAAGAGGCTATTGTCAATTTTCCTCCTCCTTTCAATCTCCGCCAACTCCAAAGTTTGCATGGGGAAGCGAAATTTTTATGTAGATTCATATGTAACTATTCCAAGCTAACTAAAGGTTTTACTTGACTGTTGATAAAATACATCCAAGTTATTTGGGACGAGCTTGCTCAAAAATATTTTAATGCATTAAAAAACGCATTGACCCATACATCGTTGTTGCATTCGCCTTATTATCATGGAGACTAATTTTTGTATTTAGTTGCATCTAATGCCACCATTGGCATGGTGCTAGTTTAGGAATATGAATTTAACATTAAACATGTGATCTATTATTTGAGTAGGAATCTCACAAAAACTAAAATGAAATATGCACATGTGGAGAAATTGAACTTGGCAGTCATTCAAGTTGTCTAATGTTTTCATCACTATATAATCTTACTCAAAACAGTCGTGATATCTGATTACAACCCTATGATGTATATTATTACCAAACAGTTTCTAGGGGGGAAATACTCTAAATGGATTTTTATCCTCCAAGAGTTGGATTTAGAGTTCGAAAGATCTAAGTCTATGAAATCATTGGTATTTGATGAGTTATTATTTGACTTTCCTTATAAGGAGACCAAAACCATGGAAGAGGGTTCTCTTCTAGATGAATCCCTTTTTCTCATCAGTACTGTAGATCCTTGGCATGGAGATATCATTATATATCTTCAAACCTAGACATTTCGACCCGAATTGTCTTTAACTACTCGTTTTCGAATCCGGTACTTATCCCAACAATATACTATTGTTGGTAATACACTTTATCGTCGTGGTGCTAATTCCATATTTTGACATTTTTTGACACACAAAGAAGATGAGAAGGCATTAAATGAATTCCATTGTGGATTTTGGGGTGGTTATACGTCAAGGTTTTCCACTACACAAAAGATATTACGCATTGGCTATTTCTAGCGCTCAATGTTGCAAGATGTGTGTGCCTCCAGCTCCTCTTCACCCAATTGTAGTTTTTGGTCCATTTTCTAAATGGGGAATTTATTTTTTTACATGTAACCCTCACTCGACCGGGGGGCATGGCTATATTATTCTCGTAGTAGAATATTTTACAAAATGGGCTAAGGTGATGCCTACATATAAGGACAATGGAAAACATGCAGTAATTTTCATATTCAATCATGTAATTTCTAGGTTTGGCATACCACAAGCCATCGTTACAGATCATGGTAGCCACTTTAGAAACTTTATGATGACCAAACTTTCTACACAACTAGGCTTGCACCATGACAACTCTATTCCTTATTATTTGCAAGAGAATGGCCAATTAGAAGTTGTTAACAAGGTTTTGATGAATATGATCAAACATATTGTCGACATTCATAAACAACATGGGCATACTATGTTTTTTTCATCCTTGTGGGCATACCATACCTATGCAAAAACATTGATTGGCTTTACTCCCTTCCAACTTGTTTATAGTTTGGAGGCAGTTTTTCCCATTCAATGTGAAATTATATCATTGAAACTTTCCATTAAGTTTTTTCAATTTTCCTCTGCCGACGAGGAAATTTTTTGTACTTAGCACGACTTGATGAGACTCACTGTAATGTTGCATTAACTAGTGAGACCCATAAGAAATGGGTTAAGGCTCAGTTTGATCGAAATGTGAATCCTCGTTTGTATTTGGAAGGTGCCTTAGTCTTGGTCTATGATCAAGAACATGATAAGGTAGGCGCTGGTAAATTCGAACTTATGTGGCATGATCCTTACATCGTAAAATGTGTACTATCCAAAGGGGTATATGAATTAGTTGACTACGACGATGTTTCTTTGGGAGAGCCCAGGAATGGTCTCTACCTAAAGAAATATTACGCTTGATTTATCTCAGGAAGATTTTTTGTACATTACTTGTATCATATTTTTATGTGTGTGCATTAGGTTTTTCATTTTTGATAATTTCCTAATACTTCTCCTACTTATCTTGTATTAGATTTGATATGCAGATGTCAGTGCTCCCTCGAAATTACATATCCTTTGTTGATGGCGCTAGTCGTAGTACTCAGAATTTGTCTTCTACAGCATGGGTCATTTATTCACCCACTAATGAGTTAGTTTCTATTCATGGGATATGCCTTGGTCAAACAACGAATAACATAGCAAAATATAGTGCAGTCATTGAACTATTATATGATGCCATCACATTTAGCATTCGATGTTTGATCATTAGGTTATATTCGCAAGTCATACTAGTACATTTAAATGGTGTCTATAAAGTAAGAAGTTCATCAATGTTAAGAATGTTTTTATGGGTCCGTCTCTTGGAAAGATAATTCAATTACATTGAATATCAACACATTCCAAGAAATTTAAACACATTAAATGATGCATTAGAAAATCATTTGTTAAATAGACATTTGCAACATTTATAAATAAAAATCAATATTCATTCGTATATTGAACAAGATAAACTAAAATCAAAAGTAGTATTTCCCATTACGTAATGTCTATAGAAAGTGTGGTATACAAACAATATAATCCAAATACATGAGGCCCCGTGGCCTTTATTTTCTGAATATGTTGATATAAAAAATCAAAATTTGGTCCTAAAAGACTAGAAACTAAGCGTGATGATGATCGTGATAGCAGAATATAGCGTGAGCTACTTGGCATAACAGTCGTTTGATCAGCTTTGAAACTTGTACCATGTGCCTTTGGTATTGGAGAGGTAGATCATCAATCCTAGTATCTGGGATATCTATAGTCAACCTCTCTAGGTTGTGATCCACCTCGGTCAATGCCTCTCCTACATCTGAGTGTAGTGCTACAAAAAATACAGGATGGTCCCCTCGCATGTCAAAACGTCATAGCCCTGCTGATGAAACTAGGTCCACATCTACATAAAAAATTTAGGTAATTAGCTTTGGATTTTCAAAAAGGAATAAAAATTAAAAGTAAAATAAAACATAAATATGAGAAGTTGTTATCAAGATAAATCCCTTTTGCGGATAGAGGTGATCTCTCTTGCCCTAGAGTGGGTCTAGCAACACAAGATACTTTCTAATGCAAAGCTCTCTTAACTAACATTTACAATGCGATAAGAAAAGAGACAGAAGTACCTTTTTCGCAATGCTATGCTTGAATCTGTTGATGATGACCTTGATCCATGATCCTTTTAGGCTCACTCCCTGCTACTAATGGCATGAGAATACCTGCAGATGATCAAGCGACAATAGCAGACGTAATACAATACATAATAATCATAAACATTATCTATCTAGCATATCAAGGAGTACTGGAATATTTGCATAAAAAATTAGATAAATAAATAAAGAAAACATAAGATGTTATTATTGATGTATACAAAAAGGAGCGCTTACAACCCAGGCCTTGAAGTTGGAGGTGTCTTTTGGTGAAAATCTGAGTCCTTCACTGAATCTCTAAAGCACTCCTTCCTTCAAACACTTAGGTGTTATCACAATGCCAGGATGCAAGGGAACGAGAGTTTAAACTAGCCTGACAATGACCAACCAAGCTCTAAAATTGTGGGAATGAGGGATATGAATTTATATGAAGGGAGAAGAGGTTAGGAACCCATGAAAAGAGGAGGAAGGCCCACTTTCTAAGAGATAAACCCCCATGGATGAGATCAAATCTCTAAAATAATAGAGCTCGACGCTATCCCACCATTTAACAAACAACTCGTCGCCCTAGAGCTTCTAGAGGTTGAAGCTTCTCGTCCATTTGAGGAAACACTGCCAGAAAGGGATCAATGTGGTTTTCAAATAAATAAGGGAGTTGCCAGTGCTAAGTCAGAACTGTGAATATGACATCAGCGCGAGCATAGCACCAGGAAAAGCGCTTATCCAAGAAACTATGGATTTGACCAAGTTTCTTCAGTAATCTTCCAAGGTAGTTTTCTTTAGATTTTCAGGGGATGTCTTAACATATTTCTTCCTGGTGGAAACATTGCATAGGATCTGTCACGGGGAATTTTAGGATCAGGGACAGGAAAATGAGCATGGTGAAAAATTACTGTGTAATAAAAGTCTTTACCGAGATCACCCCAATGCATCGCTGGTAGGAGTGGGATATCTAGGTCACCTCTGTAATCCATCCCTATAGATTGGAAATCCTCGATCATGATGATCTGATGTCATAGCAACAAAAAAAAATCATGAGTGTATTTTACCACTGGGCCATCCCCTCCATGGCGGGCCATCAATGAAACCCACCAAAGTATACATGGATCTCGAGGTCCTACCTCATATACTAGAATTTGTTATGGGATAAGGAGTGGAATCCTCTCTAGAGAAAATGAAATGAGAATGGCACCATAACCGAAATTCTTGAGTTTACCATTCTTGGCTCTGTTCAGTTGCCCTTTCATGTTGGAAACTACTCATTCACAACAGTTGAAAATAGTGGACTGTGAATACTCAATGAAAATCTGCATCTGGGACTTTGTGGCTAGGTGAAGCGATGCTCTTCCACATATTTTGGTGATTGTAAGAGACATTTTTTCTCAAATCAAGACACTATATGGTTTTGATATCAATCCTACCATCCTTGAGTTGAGCCCATCAAAGCTATATCATCTCAAATAAGAAGAAATTGTTTCTCCACCTTGTCTTTTTCCAACTAAAGAAATGTCAAGCCCTCTAAGGGAGAGACTAGTCAATAAATGAATGTCATCAACATATATGGTGAGGCGATAATCTCCTATCACAAAAAACTGATTATGGAAATCCCAGGTCATCACCATCCATGTCATGAGCTCAACCTAATATTTCATTCCTAGAATTATCCAATATTTGTAGAAACAACAAATTTTCAATTCTTGTAGAGTTGTTGGATCATCAAAATATTATGCATCTTGGTTTTTATGTTCTCTCTCTCTCTCCACTCCATTGTGAATGATAAAAACTCCTGAAAATGACATTTGAGTAGAGTTAGATAAATACTTGAAATAATTTGCAAGTTTTGGGGCATATTTTTTGTTATTTTTGAAACCCCTCGTTGGTTGCGCAAACGTTATTTACAAATAGATCCCATCTATGCAATTTCTCAGTAGAGAAACCGTGTAGATCGTGTTTTTCTTTGTGTAAAAAATTATCGGTGTGTGCAGTCCTGATGAAGGGAAACTGCACACATCCAAGGGCCATGGGGGATTCACTATGGGAGAAATACCATAGCACGTGGGTTAATATTTGGGGATATATAATGAGGAAAAAATGATATAATATATTGGAGGATATATAGGGGGTAAAGGATTTTTATATTGGAAGGTATAAAAAATGGAGCTCAAAGTTAATGAAAAAATATAAAGGGGTATAAAAAATGTTAATGAAAAAATGGATACCTACAACATATAGAGAAAGTAGGGGCTTTTTAAATTGGCAAGGTTAATTGGATTTATATTGGTAGGGGGTTAAAGAATGTGATTTTTAGAGGTATTATCAATATGTACTCAAATTAAGGGTATTGTTTAATATGTTATGATCACGCCTTTGAGATTTATTGAGTGAAGCTCCCGTGTTGAGGGTGCATTTTAAAAAGTTAAACCCCACAAAAAAATCCAATGAATGATTAAAATAAAAAATCAATTGGACGAAAACAAAGGTAAAGAAGAGATCTCTTACCTAGAGAGGGCGGTTCACGATTTCGTCCACTGGTTTGCTTGGAATCAATGTCTGAAGTTTTGTGGTAAAAACCCTCTTTTCTACTCTCAAATTGGTTAAAACTCAAAATGATAAAAATGAAATTACTTTTTCAACTTTTATAAGTTTTTAGGTGATTAAAATATTATTTTTTATGCCTTTGATATTTTAAAAGTACATTTCTGTTGTTTTTACTATAATTTTGAGCAGTTATGATAATTTACTGAGTATAAAGTGCAGAAAACAAGTTACAACATAAAAATTGATCATTTTGACTTTGAGAAAACTTTTATCACTTTTTTTGGCTCTTGAAAATTAGGAAAAAGTGGAACCCTGGAGCTATCTTTTAAGCCATTTTCAGACTCTTTAAACATGAAAAGATTGTTGAGTACTTGACTATTCAAACTCGAAAAATCAAATGAACAGTCGTCTATTTAGTATAAGTTTACCCCTTTTGTGGACTGAATTAGACTATTTACGAAAAATGTGTACGTTGATGAATAAGGGTTAACAGAGTTCTTTCCTTCATCATTTTACCCTTTTTCGGTCTTAAGGGACTAAATTTACGAAAAAGACACTATGGAGTTTACTTATGTTTTTCTCCTGACTCCCTAAAACTAAAAAACAATGAGATTTACTTTCTCCAGGCTCGTTAATAATATACGTCGAAAGAACTAAATGAGTTTTCTTTTTGTGTCTTTTCAAACTCTTTAAACATGAAAACAACATCGAGTTAACCCTACACTAGACTCGTAAAATCTAAACAGTGCATAAATCATCAACCATGACGAGACCGAACCACTCCTTCCTAGGGTTTTCTAAAAATACTTTGGAGGACTCATCTGAAGGATGAGCTTACAGGACAAGTGAATTTTATCCTCCTCAAGCTTGACAAAAATAAAGAGGTACATGCGATCAATGATGGGGGTAGATTGGGAAAAGGTATTCATTTTTGCATTCGTTATCAGAGATTATGTCGCTCTTGAACACAACACTCTGTCACACATGTGTCCGAGTTGGGAAATCCTTTTGTCTTATAGTTTATCAAACCTCATTGAAAGTCTTCAGCTAGTTGTAGGTATTATCGTTGAGTCAAAAGATGGCAAGTCAATTTTTATGTCACTATATGTTCAAGAGAAGTTCAATCGCAGTTCATGTTCCTTTACAAATTTTTGCCCTCAATCATGTCGGCCATCCCCGAGTTAGTCCATGTAAATATATTCTTCAAAAAATGACATAGCTTTCGGGGCGTAGGCCTTCCTGCGGCGGCTCACTTCCTATCGATTTTAGCTCAGTATCTAGGAAGTTGATCTAGAAACCCTTTTCAGTACGTTGAAGCCTGCATGCCTTAATGTAGGTTTCACACGTTCGACGATATGTTTTCATCATTTACCTTTGATTGAATGATTCTATGAGTGTTTGACTTTAGGATATCTTTTCACACTCTATAGATTTCACTGAGAGCACTTTGAGAGCCATTGTCATTATTGGTGGTTTCTCCCGCACTTCTTAACGGTTCACATCATTGATCAGTAATCAAATGGTATCTTCCATGTTCAACCTAAAAACATTTGTGGACATGGTTAGAGTCGTAGTACATATCGAGAGATGGATATCAAGACCCTCGATCTAGTTTCATCCATCTAGAATGCGAGGAATTATGTATTTGTGATTATGTAGACAGATTCATAGTTGATGGATACGTCGATACTGTGTCTACTATTGATATGATTCTAAGGTATTTATGTACTTGTTCATCGAGTTATCTTTACTCTAAGTATGAGAATTCCTACCTCAGTGATGATTATATATTTCATTGTAATCCTTGAATGATTGTTGCATGTTTCCAACCCTGGTCTCCGATCCAATATTTGGCATGATAAAGCACTTCAATGATTAAAAGAATTTTTTGGTTTGCACTTTAGGGTGAAATATGTTACATGTCATTTTGTCACCATGACACTTGACCGTTAAAATGGATCTCTCACTATCCATAAACATGTTTCAAAGCAATCCCTTGCAAGTCAATAAACTAAAACCCTTAAAGAATATATGAAATTTGGAAAACAATGCTTTATAACCTATTTGATATGATCTGCGTGCTTTTCCTAGTTAGTTTTCGTGCATTATCAGTTTATACCATTGAAACCTACGAAGCACTGTGCTTTGTCTTCCATTCTAGACCACACAAATGAACCAATGAAAAGTAAAAATAAAAAGTGAATTATAGAAACCCTGTTGGGTGAATATATCCCAACTAAAAGCTTCTAGGTCATATCTATTCGAGCCTTACCCCTCACATCATGGAGATAGATCCCTTCCATCAAGGAACACTGATCCCACTATTAGTGGATCTCATCTTTCTCTTATGGGTCTGAAATCTCGTCTTCTTGGCCTATAAATTGACTAGAGGCTAGAGGGTTTGGGGAGTTCACAAAAGGTAGTATTATGTTGTTGGACTTATATTGGGAAGCTTATCATCCAAGGAGAGGATTGGAGGCATTTTGGAGAAGCCTCATGACATCAAGGCAGAGGTTGTAAGGCTTCTCTTTATCCTTGAAATAATACACATGAATCCTTTTTTCCATTGTATTGTATTATTGAAATGATGAATGATTTATGTTCCTTTTGTTTATTCATTAAGATGATATCAATTTCTAATCTCCTTGATCATGAGATTAAGCTTTTTTGAATTATTGTGTTTCATATTCCTTTGATTTCTTTTATTTACGTACTTGCATGTATTTTCGAGCATTGAGGAGCTACATCGGGACAAAGCGGGGATATACATCAAGAATTTCACAAATAGGTAAGGTTTTCATTCTACTTCTCTTGTATTTATGATTCAAATGAAGTAGACTTCAGAAAATAGTTATTTAATTGTCTATTTGTTTCTATTTTTCCTTAGGAATCTAGGGAGATTACTCTTGTCCACAAGAGGGATTTGTCCGCATAACAAAAGGAACCTCCACGTCCCTCCTATTATGGTTTACATAGTTGTGCCCACAACCTGATTACAAGAAGTATTTGCATGGCTAGGAATCTCAAATATATATAGTAAAGAAAGGCCATGAAGTCCTTCTCTTTCAATAAATGACCTCCCTATAAATCAAGCTTTTAGCGAAAAACATATCACACTGATTATCTCCCGAAGATTAATATCTTCAGTTCAACATTATCTCATATAAAATTTCTCACAACAAAAACTCTAAGTCCAAGGGGTATTGATTAGGAGGATGACCAAAAGTTCAAAGTCAAAAATCTAAGTAAAAGAGGTATTGATTTAGGAGGGTCTAGAAATGACCAAAAGTTCAAAGTCTCCATATTCAAGGGAAATTTTCACCATTTTGTAGATCTCGGTGAACCGAATCCAACACAATTTGAATCACATCGAATGGAGCGCCATATTCAACGGAGATTTTCACCATTTTGTAGATCTCGGAAGTTGAAGTCTCCATATTCAAGGGAAATTTTCACCATTTTGTAGGATATCGGTGACATAGGATTTACTGGACACAAATGTGGCCCAAAAGAGTTTTTCCGCGTGGACCAATGACAATGTTCCACATGGAACCCCGGTGGTAGTCAAATCTGTCCTAGAAGACGATAGGTTGGAAACTTCAGGAAACAAATAACAATGAACCCAAGCAATGGCATGACGAGGTTTGACCCGATGACCGACAAGAAGGTTGATGTGTGATCTAACCATTGGGCCATGCCAACGCCTTTTTAAAAATTGAAACAAAATATGCTTTTAAAATTCTTACGTTTCCAAGTTTAAAATTAGGTGGGGGTAGGCCCGCAAGTTTGACCAATGGACCTACCACCTGGAATACGTATATCATATAATTATGCCATGCTTTTTCATTATCACAACAAATCTGGTTGCGTGATTGGACCACATTACAACTATCCAACTAACATACCATTTTTCTCACATGGAATTGTACCACCGCGAGGTGGTGGTAACAAATTGTATCACTAGTATTATGTTATTCGACTGTCGATGTATTTTTTTAAACCAATATTGTTGTGGAATGGTGCCACCTCACGGGTTTTACCCCGGGTGGTTTTAGCACTTAATTTTTTAAATAATAATTTTTTATCAAAGGATTAACGCACTCATATTTGTAACTTTTAAAAACACAGTCGACTTTATCGACAATCGAAGCCTACAAACTAGTGAGGCTAGAAAACTTTGGAGGCCAGTTGTGAAGCCATTTCTCAACCTTTTTACAAATAGTCTTTTGCAACAGGTTCCTGAGGCCGCGCGTAACCTATTAGAGCATATTTTTCAAAATTTAAAAGATAATAAGAAAAGGCCTCCCCACTTGGAGGAAAGGGCACGGAGACATAGTCCAAACAACAAAAGAACTCCATTATCAATCTGGTTGTGCAATTGTTTTTTGTTTATTGGTTTCTCTTCCTATTTTCTATAATTTAATCAGTTTTTCATGTTTTGAAATTCTTATGGACTTAATTGGTGAATTAATCATACAAACACACTCAATACATTTTTAATAAACCAAAGTCATTTAAAAATTATCAATCAAGAATTGAAGGTCCCTCCATATGTGCTTTATGCCTTGTTTTAGGAGAATCTTCACTCCATCTATATTAGGTCCCTCCATATGTGCTCTATGCCTTGTTTTAGGAGAATCTTCACTCCATCTATATTTCTAGTGTGAACTTTCCATGCACGACTAACAATCATTTTTGTAGGGTTTTTTCTTCAAATTATCCTAGCCACACTCCCCATATTCTCTCCATGAAAAGTGGACGAAAACTTACAATGGATCATTTCATAATAATACCATCTTCATAAGAGTTTGGGAAGCTCTTTCAAAATTTTCCTATTGGAAAATTTGGTTCGCCCGAAATTGTGCAATACTTCAAGATGGAAAAATAGATCTTGGGGAAGTGGCATCTTCAACTCTTGCTCTCTTATCTAAGCACCTCCACAACCATAGAATCAAGATTTATTCCCCTTAATCCATGGACTCGATGGTATAATGATCCATGTGGATATTGATGGCTACCCACCTTTTCCACTAACTCAATGGTTCTCTATACTCTTGGCAATATTTCTATGGTTTTTTAGGTCCTAAAATTTTTGGACCATTTTGAGGTGCTAAATGATATTTTTTAGCCATTCGGGGGGCCAAGGGGTACCAATTTCATGATCCTTGGATATTTCTTTGCAATGGGTTGTTGTGCACCCCAAGAAGACATTGTATTCAAATGTTTCGCCCCAAGGAAGTCGATACACTGGAAAACCACCTTGGGGCCCACAAACCTTTCATTTATTTATGTTCTAGGGTTAGGGTTTTTTTCATATAAGGTTATTTAATTATGTTAAAATGTCATTCTTTCAGCCTCTTGTAATAGAATTTTGTGAATGTGTGTAGCTACCATCTCCTTCCCTTTAGAGATAGCTACAACCATCCTATCCACTTTGTGTTCTACAATTTTCTATTATTTTATTTATCAAATAAGTTGGGTTTTCACTATATTATTTTGATCTCTAATACATTTATTTATGTGTGTGTTCCATTTCCTCTCCTTTCTTTCATTTCATTCCCTTTACAACCTTGATCAATGGTATCAAAGAAATTTTCTCCTCTTTTTTTCTTAGTGCATGTACCTGTTGAGGTTATGATATAGAGGGTTGGGAATTGAGATAGTTTCAATTGGAAACGATCGCTCTGATCAAGCTAGGTAATCTCCTAGGAGTAAATAAAAGAGCGATGATGTAGTACGAGATAGTACCAAGTTTTTTCTTGCGGAATAACTTGCACGAGATAGGAATAAGATGACCAAAAACTTAGTCCAATTCCTTCGACATGTTGGAAATATTGTCATTGATGGCAAAGGAGGCAGCGCTGAAGCAGAGGAAGTCATAGAAGCACAATGAAGAGCCGTTGTTGGAAGATAGAGACAAAGGCAGAGCGACAGAAGCAGCAGAGGCAGAGACAGAGGCAGAGACAGAGGCAAAGAGCCGTTATAAAATTCCAGGAATCGCACTCTCCAACCGGCGCAGCAAAGGCAGAGACAGAGTCAGAGACAGAGGCAGAGAGCTGTTATAAAATTCCGGGAATCGCACTCTCCAACCGGCATTATACATATAACTTATACAAACATTATTCCGGGAATCGCTTCACTCCAGTGGAAAAATATATATATAAACATATATATCAGTTATATGCAAGCGGAGCACATATAACATATACAAACATAATTCCGGGAATCACTTCACTCCAGTGGCAAAATATATATATATAAACATATATATCAGTTATATACAAGCGAAGCGCTTTATATCTATATAATCAAAGGTTCTATCAAAACGAAATGGCTTATAAGGTGGGACCCCTCACCCAATCGCAATCGGAGATCACAAGAGCAGCGTAATATGTAACCCACAGGAAATTGCGATTGCGATGAGAATCCGGACCCGATGGGTCTATAAACCGCAATTGATAAATCTCAGAACTTAAATGAATAGAGAATTTGCGAATACAATGAAGCCCAGAGCATATAACCAAAGGTCCAAGGTATATATATGGAGCGCACAAAACGAAGTTTTATATGGTGGGACCCCTTCCCAATCGCATCGGAGGTAAACAAAGCAGAGGGGCTTGCAACTCAAAGTTGCGATTGCGATCAATCGCAATCGGAAATCGCAAGGAGATCGGAACATGCAAACAAAGAGTTGCGATTGCGATTGAAAGGCCGGACCCGATGGGTTTATAAGCCAAGACTGATATATGTTTGAAGTTTCGCCATAACGGAGAATAATCGCAATCGGAAGAGGCTGAGGAGTGATTCATCACATCAAAAATATCGGCTCGAGTCTGCTAACCCCGCGGAACTCTGTTAATGCTAAGATAATATATAAGTTGGAGATATGTGTAATGCATTCCGAGGGGGTCTCCTTCCCTTATCTGCTTGAGTTTGCTACCCCCGCAGAATTAAGGAATGGTTCAATTTATAATACGAGCGCTGTGATATGATTGGTATATATATATATATATATATATATATATATATATATATATATGATAAGGCGCATGAGTCTGTAATTCCGGAGGCTTCGTATATCGGTTCAAGAGTTAGTCCCGTGGAATTTGAAAGGAATGGTTAATATATCCAAAGGTTTGGATATAGTTCAAGATTTTTTTATATACATTGATATGTTACAGTACACATAAAGAAGATCGAAACATATATGTAATAATATTGGGTTTATTACAAAAGCCTGAAGATTGGGTTTATTACAAGAGCATGCGGGAACAAAAGAACTAGAGACAACAGCAGAAATATGGAACAAAAGAAAATTGAACTGAAATTATAATGTGAACTTCAAACAATTATGCTTAAAATCATGTATGAACAGAGAATGTTGACAGGTCGCCCGAGAACATAAATGGTAATGCACACAAGTCCAGTGAATAGTTAAATAAATACAAAGATGAACCAAGATATATAACAACCACTCGACAGCAGTAGAAAAAGACAAAATACAGTAAAGCCAAAGTTCAGAAGTTGAGCTGGAGTTCTCATTTAAATTTGAATGTAAATGTTTTATTTAAATTTATATTGTTGTGATGCATTGGCAAGTCTCCGAGAGAAAACAAACTCCCACTGTAATGTTAAAATTGACACCTACAGTTATAATTCTGAGTAAGCTGATAAAAGGAGTGAGAAGGCAGAAGGCAAAGAGACATGACTTTCCATTTCAAATTCCAAGCAGAATACAAATAGTCATGTGAGGAAATCTATAAATAATATCATCTTGATATTCAAAAAAAAAAAGAGAGAGTAAATCAAGCGAAGGCAGAATATAGAAGAGTGAGGCAGAGAAGATTAAGAAAAGCAGAACAGAAGGAGAAGCTACAGAACAGGGCTGATATCTGAGGTAAATCAGCAAACTTTCAGTTTGATAAATTGAGGAAGTTGGAGCTTCCCTATCAAGTTGCAGCTTGATAGTCGTCAGTTGTAGATGACTGAGGTTGGAGCCTCCTGTACGTTGGTGCCTGTAGAAAACTGAAGGGAGTTGGTGCTTCCTTACAAGTTGTAGCTTGCAGAATTGAGGTAGGAGCCTCCTGTAGGTTGGTGCCTGCAGAAAAACAGTGGTGAGAGGGAGTTGGAGCTTTCCTTTGCATCACAACAATAATAAGATGTGGTTTTCTCCCTTTATGGGTTTGCACTTATATCTGGTGTCTCTGTGCATGATATTTATGTATTGACCTGATATGGATCATTTTCTTAATACCTGTTGCTCTCAAATTAAGTCTACTTCTCTATTAAACTAATACTTTCAGATTACATTCTAAGATTACTCTCACATCAAATAGAGTTTGAAATGAAGGTGTAAATAAGTTTATTGAAAAGTTTAAAAGATCATGAATGTATTAAACTGATTCACCCCCCCCCTCTCAGTTTAATTAGAGATTCAACAATTGGTATCAGAGCGGGTTCCTTTGTACAAGTCTAACAACTGAAGGGAGATCCTAGGTTCCCAAGATGGCTAGTAAAGAAGGATGCTCAACCAATAAAGCCCCTTTCTTCACTGGTGAAAATTATGCTTTCTGGAAAATCAGAATGAAGACATACATAATGTCTCTAGGAATAGAAGTCTGGGCTGTTGTGGAATTAGGATATGCCCCGAAGGCAACTGACTCAGAAAAGGACGCAAAACAAGATTTTGTGGCTAATGCAAAAGCCATGAATGCCATCCTGAATGGATTATGTGAAGCAAAGTTTATTAAAGTAATGCACAAAGACACTGCCAAGAAAATATGGGATACTCTTGAAGACATACATGAGGGAGACCAAAAAGTAAAAACTGCCAAACTTCAAGTATACAGAGCCCAGTTTGAAAACTTAAAAATGAATGATGATGAGGATGTTGGCAGCTTCTTCTTAAAATTTGCAGAAATTGTTAACAATATGAAAGCTCTTGGAGAAACCATACCAGAAAGTATAGTTGTGCAAAAGATTCTAAGATCACTCCCATCCAGATTTAATCCCAAGGTATCTACAATAGAAGAGACAGCGGATTGGGAGACTTTGACCATGAACCGGATACTTGGAAATCTAACAGCCTATGAAATGAGGCTCCCATAGAAGAAGCCAAGTACAAGGGAAGCAGCATTCAAAACAGAAAAAAGGAAAGAAGAAAAGGAAGAAATATGCTCTTGCTCTGATGAAGAAGAGGCTAAATTTGTCAAGAAATTGGATAGAGGCTCGGGTAGATACAAAGGTAAACTTCCCTTCAAATGCTTTAACTATGGAAGAGTTGGACATTATGTTGCTAAATGTCCTCACAAGAAAGTAAGAAATCAAGCTCAAGAATCAGAGAAAGACACATCAAAGTTCTGGCAGAAAGGAAAGAAATTCAGCAGAAAATCCTTCTATGCTCAGCAAGACAGCAGTGCATCTGAAGACTCAGATGAACCCTCAAGTGAAGAAGGAACCTCGGAATTTTTATTGATGGCCATAGAAGATCTTGAGGGACTCCTACTAGAAGATGAAGAAGAAGAAGGGGAAGTAGACCTTGAGGGGGAGCTAAGAAGTGCTCTGGAAGAGATTGACAGACTCAAACTAAAATGCAGAAAACAAAAAGAGATTATCCTAAAATGTGTGAAAGAAGAACAAAATTTAGACGTCCTCATGCAGCTGAAGGTAAAGCTTGAAGAAGCCAGGAAGATAGAAGATATGTTACTTCAGCAAATCAAAGATAAATCTCGAGAACAAGGGAAGCTGGAAGAAGAAATTCTGTGTCTGAGAAAGAAATTAGAAAATGCTCAACGGAAAGTTTCTATATACCCTTCTCAAACAACAAGCTCTATTAAGTTGAATGAAATTTTGGTTGCTCAAAGATCCCCTATGATAAAGACTGGAATAGGCTACGAAGGAGAGTCAAGTAAAGGAAAAGAAAAGGTTGACAGAGAGATTATTTTTGTAAAAGCAAAGAAGGATGAGGAAGTAGCTCAAATAGTTCCAACAAAAGAAGAAATCTGCAATAAGAGAGACAAATAGCAGAAGAAACCTCTAGTAACAAAGAATATAATGAATACTAAGATGGCAGAAAAAGAATCATATGCCCCTAAGTATATCAAATTTGGAAGTCATCGGAGGAAATTCTTCCCTCCTATGAAGAATGCCACCTGCTATGTCTGCCACAAGCCAGGACACATTGCTGCATATTGTTATGCAAGGAAGAGTAATTCAGACCTGCAAAAGATGCAAACAGTGAAGAGGCTATCTCAAACAAACAAATGGAGAAAATAACCTTCCATCAGGTATGCAAATAATTTCTATGGTTATTGTTTTTATTGTAAGGAATTTGGCCATAAAATTATTGAATGTAGAAAGTATAGACAAAGACTGATGTTCAATACCTCAAGGAGGTTTATGAGTCAAAGCAATTTTGTTCATGCTCACAATTCTGCAAAAACTATAATCAAATGTTCAAAAGGGGGCCTCCAGTGGATAAAGAAGGTGAATAATTGTGACCTGGCTCTAACTACTCAAGATCTGAAAAGCCAGTGGTACTTGGACAGTGGCTGCTCCAAACACATGACTGGAGACAGAAGCAAGTTTATAACTCTTGATGAAAAGAAATCTGGCAATGTTATTTTTGGTAATGATAAATCGGGTAAGATCAAGGGAAAAGGCTCAGTCAGCATAGACAATGGCAGAGGAAAAGCCCAAGAGGTACTATTTGTGGATGGACTGAAAGCAAATTTACTGAGTGTCAGTCAGATGTGTGACAAAGGCTGTGAAGTTCTTTTTAGAGCACAATATTGTGTAGTCAGGTCAAGCACAACGGGAAAGACTCTGCTTAAAGGTGTTCGAACAGAGAACAATGTATACATAGTGAAAGAGGAAGATGAAGCCTGCCATCTTAGCAAACTTGAGGAGTCATGGTTGTGGCATAGGAGATTGGGACATCTCAGCTTTGACCATATCATCAAATTGAGCAAGAAGAAAGTTGTCAAAGACATGCCAGAAATAAAAAGGCCTTCAAGTACTATATGCAAATCTTGTCAATTAGGGAAACAGACTCGCACATCCTTTAAATCTAAAGAGGAGTTGTCAACAAGAAGACCACTCCAGCTTGTGCACATGGACCTATGTGGACCTGCTAGAACTAGAACACCAAGTGGAGAATCCTATTTCATGTTGATAATAGATGACTTCTCCAGAATGACATGGGTTGCCTTTCTCAAAAATAAATCAGAAGCATTGGAAAAATTTAAGATATTCAGAGCATTAGCAGAAAATCAAACTGGATGCAAGATGAAATGTATCAGATCAGACAGAGGAGGAGAATTCACAGATTATGACTTTGCGGACCTATGTAATGAACATGGAATAAAGCAACAATTTACTATTGCAGGGACACCTCAGCAGAATGGAGTAGCAGAGAGACAAAACAGGTCTGTACAACAAATAGCCGGAGCTATGATGCAAGAGAATAATATTGCTCAAACCTTCTGGGCAGAAGCAGTACACACAGGAGTACATATCCTTAATAAAGCTCACTTAAGGCCAAGCAGTGACAAAACTCCATATGAACTATGGCATGGAAAGCCAGCTTCAATAAAACATTTCAGAGTCTTTGGTAGCAAGTGTTACATAAAGAATAATGATGAAAACCTTGGGAAATTTGATGCAAGAGAAGATGAAGGGATTTTTCTAGGATATGCTTCCAAAAGCAAAGGGTACAGGTGCTACAACAAGATCCTTCGGAAGATAGTTGAAAGTATTGATGTGAGATTTGATGAAGAAATTCCAAACAATACAAGAAATACAGATTGTTGCAGTACATCAGGCAACCATGAAGAGGAAGACAAGGAGGATGATGAAACAAGAAAGACAACAGATAATGCAGAGCTGAGCTCGAAAACCCCCTCAAGATACACTCAGAAGAATCATCCTGAAGATCAGATCATAGGAGACAAGAAAGCAGGAGTCCAGACAAGAAGGCAGCTAACAGAACAAACAGAAGAAGTATACATAGCCATGCTATCACAAATAGAGCCAAAGAAATTTGACGAAGCCAACAAGGACAAGTATTGGATAAAAGCAATGAATGAAGAATTGGACCAAATTGAGAAGAACAATACCTGGGAACTAGTTCCTAGACCTATTGAGAAAAATATCATTGGTTCAAAATGGGTATTCAAAAACAAAATGAATGAGCAAGGACAAGTAATCGGGAATAAAGCAAGGCTGGTCTGCAAAGGATACTCACAAATAGAAGGACTTGATTATGATGAAACATTTGCCCCTGTAGCTAGAATGGAAGCTATCAGAATGTTCCTGGCATTTGCATGCTATCAAGACTTCAAGGTATATCAAATGGATGTAAAGTTTGCTTTTCTTAATGGAGATCTAGAAGAAGAAGTTTACATGGAACAACGAGAAGGCTTCTCATTGACAGACAAAGAAGACTATGTGTGCAGACTGAAGAAGGCCCTATATGGATTGAAACAGGTTCCTCGTGCTTGGTACTCAAGACTGGACAAATATTTGCAAAAACATGGTTTTAAGAGAGGTGGAGTAGACAGCAATCTATACATAAAAGCGCATGAAAATGAACTCCTAATTGTTGTTGTATATGTTGATGACATTATGTTTGGAAGCAACAAAGATGAACTAGAAAAAGGGTTTGCTGATGAGATGAAAATAGAGTTTGAAATGTCTATTATTGGAGAACTCAGTTTCTACTTGGGACTGCAAATTCAGCAAAAGAACACTGGCACATTCATTTCTCAAGAAAAATACTTAAAAGAAATGTTGAAAAAATTCAAAATGGAGGACTGCAAACCAATGACAACCCCCATGATCACGGGATGCAAGCTGTGTGCTGATGATAGGTCTGCAGATGTAGATCAAAAACTCTACAGATCCATGATAGGAAGCCTGCTGTACTTGACAGCTTCAAGACCAGACATCATGCTAGTAGTAGGACTAGTGGCAAGATATCAAGCAGCACCTAAACAAAACCATCTTCTGGCAGTAAAAAGAATACTTAGATATCTACAAGGAACTGCACAATATGGGCTTTGGTATCCTAAAGGAAAAAGCTTCACCTTGACAGCATACACAGATGCAGATTGGGCCAGCTGTGTGGATGATAGGAAGAGTACAAGTGGAGGTGCATTCTATCTAGGAGAAAGTTTGGTGGCATGGCTAAGCAAGAAACAAACATCCATCTCTCTATCTACAGCTGAAGCAGAATATATAGCAGCAGCAGCATGTTGCACACAAGTCATGTGGATGAAGCAGACACTTCAAGACATGAAGGTAAGCATTAATGAACCTATCTCAATCAAATGTGATAATAAAAGTGCTATAAGTATATCTAAAAATCCTGTGCTTCATTCAAAAACTAAACATATACCAATCAAGTATCATTTTCTCCGAGAAAAAGTGGCTCAGAAGATAGTTAAACTGGACTATGTATCAACGAAAGAACAGATAGCAGATATATTTACCAAACCACTTGCCAGAGAACCATTCGAATACTGGAGAGACAAACTAGGGGTAGTATCTATAGATACTATTATCTAATATGAAGAGAAAGTACAGTCTCAGGGGGAGAACAAAACGAAGATATCATTCTAGGGGGAGAACAGACAGCAAGATAAGCATAAAACAAGTCCACAGGATCAGCATTATCAATATTATCAGCATTCAGAAGCAACAAGAACCTTTCAATCGTAAAATGCATCATCTCTGTCTGCAATCTAGCACATATTACAGGCACTACAAATGAAACAAAACATAGTCCAATTTCGGCAGAAGAGGACCTAAACGTAACTCAGAGAAAGGAAATACAACGACAGAACCCATACAGAGGGATGAGGAGTCATCCTTTGCCATTGATGTCAAAGGGGGAGGAAGAACAAATAGCAAACAGGAAGAGAAAGCAACAAGAGAAAGAGAAAGCAAACAGAGAAAGTGGATTGCCATCAATGCCAAAGGGGGAGACTGTTGGAAATATTGTCATTGATGGCAAAGGAGGCAGCGCTGAAGCAGAGGAAGTCATAGAAGCACAGTGAAGAACCGTTATCGGAAGATAGAGACAGAGGCAGAGAGCCGTTATAAAATTCCAGGAATCGCACTTTCCAACCGGCACAGCAAAGGCAGAGACAGAGGCAGAGAGCTGTTATAAAATTCCGGGAATCGCACTCTCCAACCGGCATTGCACATATAACATATACAAACATAATTCCGGGAATCGCTTCACTCCAGCAGCAAAATATATATATATAAACATATATATCAGTTATATATTTAAGTGGAGCGTGTTATGATCAATGGAAAGGAAGTAATATAAAGTGGGACCCTCACCCAATCGCAATCGGAGATCACAAGAGCAGCGTAATATGTAACCCACAGGAAATTGCGATTGCGATGAGAATCCGGACCCGATGGGTCTATAAACCGCAATTGATAAATCTCAGAACTTAAATAAACAGAGAATTTGCGAATACAATGAAGCCCAGAGCATATAACCAAAGGTCCAAGGTATATATATGGAGTGCACAAAACGAAGTTTTATATGGTGGGACCCCTTCCTAATCGCATCGGAGGTAAACAAAGTAGAGGGGCTTGCAACTCAAAGTTGCGATTGTGATCAATCGCAATCGGAAATCGCAAGGAGATAGGAACGGGCAAACAAAGAGTTGCGATTGCGATTGAAAGGCCGGACCCGATGGGCTTATAAGCCAAGACTGATATAAGTTTGAAGTTTCACCATAACGGAGAATAATCGCAATCGGAAGAGGCTGAGGAGTGATTCATCGCATCAGAAAGATCGGCTCAAGTCTGCTACCCCCGCGGAACTCTGTTAACGCTAAGATAATATATAAGTTGGAGATATGTGTAATGCATTCCGAGGGGGTCTCCTTCCCTTATCTGCTTGAGTTTTCTACCCCCGCGGAATTAAGGAATGGTTCAATTTATAATACGAGTGCTGTGATATGATTGGTATATATATATATATATATATATTATATGATAAGGCGCATGAGTCTGTAATTCCGGAGGCTTCGTATATCGGTTCAAGAGTTAGTCTCGTGGAATTTGAAAGGAATGGTTAATATATCCAAAGGTTTGGATATAGTTCAAGATTTTTTTATATACATTGATATGTTACAGTACGCATAAAGAAGATCGAAACATATATGTAATAATATTGGGTTTATTACAAAAGCCTGAAGATTGGGTTTATTACAAGAGCATGCGGGAACAAAAGAACTAGAGACAGCAGCAGAAATATGGAACAAAAGAAAATTGAACTGAAATTATAACGTGAACTTCAAACAATTATGCTTAAACTCATGTATGAACAGAGAACGTTGACAGGTCGCCCGAGAACAGAAATGGTAATGCACACAAGTCCAGTGAACAGTTAAATAAATACAGAGATGAACCAAGATATATAACAGCCACTCGACAGCATTAGAAAAAGACAAAATCCAGTAAAGCTAAAGTTCAGAAGTTGAGCTGGAGTTCTCATTTAAATTTGAATGTAAATGTTTTATTTAAATTTATATTGTTGTGATGCATTGGCAAGTATCCGAGAGAAAACAAACTCCCACTGTAATGTTAAAATTGACACCTACAGTTATAATTTCTGAGTAAGCTGATAAAAGGAGTGAGAAGGCAGAAGGCAAAGAGACATGACTTTCCATTTCGAATTCCAAGCAGAATACAGACAGTCATGTGAGGAAATCTATAAATAATATCATCTTGATATGCAGAGAGAGATTTTTTGAGAGCAAGGGAGAGAGTATATATAGAGAGAATGCAGAATATAGAAGGCAGAGAAGATTAAGAGAAGCTACAGAACAGAGCTGATATCTGAGGAAAATCAGCAAACATTCAGTTTGATAAATTGAGGAAGTTGGAGCTTCCCTATCAAGTTGTAGCTTGATAGTCGTCAGTTGTAGCTGACTGAGGTTGGAGCCTCCTGTAGGTTGGTGCCTACAAAAAACTGAAGGGAGTTGGTGCTTCCTTGCAAGTTGTAGCTTGCAGAATTGAGGTAGGAGCCTCCTGTAGGTTGGTGCCTGCAGAAAAACAGTGGTGAGAGGGAGTTGGAGCTTGCCTTTGGATCACAACAATAATAAGATGTGGTTTTCTCCCTTTATGGGTTTCCACTTATATTTGGTGTCTCTGTGCATGATATTTATGTATTGATCTGATATGTATCATTTGCTTAATACCTGCTGCTCTCAAATTAAGTCTACTGCTCTATTAAACTAATACTTTCAGATTACATTCTAAGATTACTCTCACATTAAATAGAGTTTGAAATGAAGGTGTAAATAAGTTTATTGAAAAGTTTAAAAGATCAGGAATGTATTAAACTGATTCACCACCCCCCCCCTCTCAGTTTAATTAGAGATTCAACACGACATTTACCAACAATGGCCAAGACACCTTCAACAAGAGGAAATTTTGGAGGTGACACCCTCAAAGGTAGAAGTTAAACTTAATATTCCCTTATTCAAAGGCCAAATTGATGCACATCCTTTGGATATATGGTTAAATATTTTTAGAGGGTTATTACTCTATCCAATTGTTTCCAACAATGAGAATATCACCTTTACACTCCTAAAAGGGCCTTCCCCATGTCAATGAGTGGTGGGAAGGTTACATGGAGATACAAACAATGAAAAATCTATGATATCTAATGCAAGACCCACTTGGGATGCTTTTCTGATGTCCTCGAGGAGTAATTATACCCTATAGGGGAATTATGATAACACACAATATGGAAAAATATATGAGAAGAGAGTCAAATGGTGTTTAAGTACACAAATACTTTTCATACCTTGAACTCAAATATAGGAATCAAAGAGTCCATTCAACACATGATTTTGGAGTAACATAGTGGCCTACATAAGTACATCCAAGCATTCATGTATTTCCTAGAAATACACTCACTATGAGATTTTTATCAATATGCCATCAAAATTGAGCATAAATTGAAGAAAAGGAATAAGAGGGAGTTTAGGTTTACATATTTGTTACAAAAAACCCGTGGAAAAGTAATTATTAACTCATAGAATAAGGGACAGAGAAATAAACCCAACCTCAATAAAACTAGTCAAATTTGCATGAAAATAAGGGTAATGGGAAGTCTAATAATGACACTATAAAGTGTTTTGAGTTCCACAAAAGTCCTTGGCACAACATTGAAGATTGTGGCTCAAAACAATCATTGTTGACCAAGATTAAAGAAAATAAGCATCCTTTGGTTTGTGAGTTTTATTTCATTGTTATCTACCTATACTTAATCATAACCATGCATACACAATAAATTGTAATTACAAAACTTAGAAATCTAAGGGGAAATAAAACCTCATAGTGTATATTTCATATTTTCTATATAATTTAGTAGATATGTTGTGATGAATTGTCTCTGTAATATCGATGGTTGTTTACAAATCATATTGGTATCAGAGTAGCATTCTTTGGTATATTATGGGGAGTTACATGGGATCTAGATTACTTAAGTTGAAATTCATAAAATTGGGCACTCATGACCAACAAATCCTTTAACCCTTAATATCCCATAGAGGAGAGGTTTTCACAACTAGAAGCACAAGTCACAAATATAAACTGTAATGTAAGCCTCCTCATGGAAACCTTGTCAAATAAGCTCAATTTATTCAGATAAGATGGAGGTTCTTACATGGAGGTTGGATTAGAGGGGAAATCAACAGATTTGGAAGAACTAGAGAGGGAATCTAAGAAAGAACTTGAAAAAAAATAACCCAACTAAAGTGTTGTGAACTATTTACAATCCCTATTAAAAATGGTAAAAAAGGATGAAATCAAGCCATATAATGGTGATATTGATGCTCTGAAGCTAAATCAATAGAGAAAGAAGATACAAATTAATTCTTTGTTCAACTTAGGATCACCAGAAAAAATATCATTACAACAGATCATGTCAAAAATTTAGGATCAAAAGTTTGTGATTCATTCACATATGCATTGGGATGGGTAAATAACGATGCATAAATCAAGGTAACAAATTAGTGTAAAATCATATTTTCTATTAGTGTTGATTTGATTCATGAAGTAGAACTAAATGTGGTCCCCTTTGAAGTAAGTGGGGTTGTGTTTGGAAGACCCTATATGTATATGTGGGATGCAATATTCATGCGGAGAGTCAACCAATACCACCTCATCAAGTATGGAAAATCCTTAACCATCAACATGCATAAGGGAAAGTCTAAAAATTCACTAGTAAGGACCAACTGTGACATCCCCTAGTTAGGATACAAACATTGTAAATAATTGTAATTATTTTAAAAGGATGCAAGAAAGGTGCATGGATTCCAATCGCTTAGGTAGGGAGATTGACTGAGGAAGTGATTATTTAAATGTATCAGCTAGGGGTTGTGTTAACACCATAAAATCATACACTATAAAAGAAACCTAAGGTTGTCTAGTAGAATGTAAAAATAAATATTTTCTAGCCGAAGACATTATGAAAGTTCCAAAAATTCAACTTCCCCTAAGGTTATTTATCAAAAAATTGGATTGTGCACCAGAAAGTAAGGATAAATGCACGACCCAACCACTTTTCTCCTTCGAAAGCCGCATTGTCGAGGAAATATGCAACTCAGAAAATTCAGACCACTTCCCACACTTAGGGGAGGATTCCCTAACATATCCACTCAAGGAAAACCGACTTGGAGTCACCCTAAAGATATGCAGCCCTGAATGGAATCATCTTGTCCTACTCTTGAGTCACTATCATTCATGAGCAAATAGAGGGAAGATGGATTCAAAAAATTTATATATAAACAAGCCATGGGAGAAATAATACATGAGACATTGTTATTCTAGCCAAATTTCTGTCATAGAAACACCACATTCCATTGTTGAAGTAGAAGAAGTAAGAGCTCTACCATGTTGGCCATATTTCTTCTAATAAATCCATCATCTTAGTGAGAGTAGAAGAGTTCAACCATTGAGAGAGTCTCCACACTTCTTTTGAGAGGGAGGAGAAGCTTGCAAAGACATTGAGGAAAGGGACCTCCTTGCTTAGGATTTTTGAGCACCATAGATCAAAGAATTATCTTAAAGTGTTTTTAGTATTCTATTGTATTCATCTTCTACCACTAGCAGTCAATAAAGGGAGTCTTTTTCCATTATTATATTGACTTGTTGCTTCATTAGGCATTATTTTTTGTAGTTGTGTCTTTTTTAGTTCATGTTTGTAGATGCACCGTTTTCACCGTTTGCATGTTTTTTTTCTCTAAGTTTGTCCACTAGCAACACCAACTATCTCTATGATCCTTTATAGGGAACAACCAATTTTTAAGGAGGTGTTATTTGGCACTCCATTGACACAAAAGCACTAACACAAAATTGGCTACTCCACTAGTTTCCTTTCTTTATTCTAACGATTGTTTTTGCAGGACCTCCTCTCTACTTCACCACCCGCTCAACATCTCTCTCAAAGTCTCTCTTGAATTTTTTTAGGACCTCTAGGACCTGTTCTGAGCCAAAAAAATTGAGTTTTCACTCTTTTTTGCTCAGCTCGCATGAATTTTTCACTGACAGATGTGTGCGCGCTTCTATGTGTGGCTAAACCGATGCGATTTCGAGAAAGTTAAAAAGGGTATTTTATTTCCTCTTTTCCCAAGTGATTGGAAGCCTTTAGTTATTTTCCTTCACCTCTGCATTTATTTTAATGTCTCTTTAAGTTTTCTTGGTTTCTTTAATAACCTCAATTAGTGGAGCAATTGGATTATTTTTCATTTGTATTTTCAATACAAACATAGATTAATTAGGGAGAAAAGTAAGTTTCCAAATTCAACATATGTTTTTCAAACTATTTTGCTAAAATTTTCTGCTACTCACATAGTTTAATTAGTAAAGGAGTAAGTGGCCCATTGTCCAAAAATATTCTCACTAAACAAATATTTTTTCCATTTCATTATTTTTGGGTCTAGGGCCAAGTTTTTGTATAGAAAGTAAGTAATTTGTGCTTCCTTTGCACCTGTTAGGAAAACCTAGGCTTGCATATGAAAACTTTCTTAAAGTACTTGAGTTTCCCATCTTCCTTTAGACCCACATAGTGTAATAGAAAAAAAAAATAGTATTTGGACCATTATCCACACATCATTTCTTTTTTCATACAAGGAATAATTAAAACTCAGTGTAATTAGGAGGATATAGTAAAGCATGATCATATATCCACATCTTATCACACTTTGTATGTTCACTCTCCTACACACTAAGCATTTGTAAGTCTTGTGTAAGAAGGCATAAGGTTCACAAATATTTTTTTACTTAGCTTACTTTTGCTTGCCATCTCATGCCTTAAGAAAATCTAGACACCTAAAAATAGCCATAACTTGAACCAACTAACTCTCCCCATAGGGGCCATAAAATAATTAATAGTTCATGTTAGGGAAATTGGGGGTATTCATCCCATAATCATCCATGGTCATTTTACATTTTTGACACATAGAAGTTGACTTTTAGGGTGCTTAAACTCCTTCAGTAATCCTAGGGAAAAGAATACCTGAGCATAACAAAGACCCGATTTAGGGGGGTTTCAGCTTAGGTCGAATGCGTCAGTATTATTTGGGGCTACCTAACCCATATAGTGCTCGGTACTGGTAACTAACTACCATGAAGCTCAAGAATCAAATTATCATGTGGGACGAAGGTATTTTAGTTTCCAAAATCTAGGGCATCCTTTCCCTGTAGATGGAGGTGTAGGAAGCATTAAATCCTCATCCATTACATTAGTAAATTCTTTGTTTGCTGGAAAGTGTCACCAATTCTTTCAGGAAATTTCCCTAGTACCCATCATAATATATATTCTCAAGGCGCAATTTATCTTAGAGTGGCAAGGACAATTATGTCTATATAGGATTTTTTATCATAAGCAACAAATAAAAAAAAATTGTGTTTGATTGATCACATAGCTTAATTCTAGAAGGAAAATAACCATTTCATTCTCGCCTTGTTTTATGTATGTAATTTTGTTGCATTGATATATAGCCCCTTCCATAAAAACCTACAAAGTAACGTCCTAGTGTGTGTCACTTTCGGTTTATTTATGGCTAAGGAAATTGAAAAAGGAATTGGCAAAGGAAAAGAGGCAATAATTGGCATTTTATTTATGAAATAAAGAAAATTGGAGAAAAGGAAAGTGAAATGTCACAAATTTTCATGAGAGGTAAATTGAAGGAAAAATTAAGGATAATTTAGTAAAATAGAGCCTTAATCATAAAAAGGATTTTGAGGGCCAGTTCACAGACTTTTGTTAGTTCAGTTTGTTAGCCCTATTATATTCTCTCATTCTCTCACACTTAGAGCATTCTTGGAGCATGCTTGGAGAACTCTATTATTCACCTGGATTTGGAGAAAGAAGGAAAAGGAAAGTAGGAAAGCATAAGGGAACAATTGGATTAGTAGCTACAACTGGATTGCTTTACAGGTATCGAGCTGCATGCATGATTTACTTGCTATTTTTGGCATGCATGGTATATGCATATGGTTTCTTGGTTATGTGTTTTCATTGGCATGGATATTTTCCTGGATTGATAGGGATTTTAGACTTGCCTTGACATTTCCTAGATAGTTATGGTGTTGTGATTTTTTCAGTTGTTGTTTCTGATTAATGCTCAGGTTCCTTATGTTGTGGTTTCAGATAATAGTTCCTTGAGCCATTGGTTGGGACAAATTCTCTAGAAGTCATAGAATAACTTGGGTTGAGTTACTAGTACTAGAGCCTAGGTAAGGAAAAATGCTCTAGAGCCCTTGGTGGGTTGAGTTACTAGTCCCTCAAGCTAGGTGGGACAAACACTTTGGATCTGTGGAAGCATGTGGGTAGAGTTATTATTTTCTGGAGCCATGGTTGGAACAAATTCTTTGGAGCCCTCGACAAATTGGTTAGAGATTTATATGGTTGGTGTTAGTGATTTCTGACCATGATGTGGAATCATTGGTTGAGGGTGGAGGTGGTTTTTCCTCTAGATGCACTGGTTTTGTATTGCTTGGTTTATTCCATGACATCCCACATTCATGCTTGGAATATGGCACCGAGGTGATTGTTTGAAAGAGAGATTTGGTTCAGCCCAATATATGGTCAGGTGGTACGTGGATGTCCCTAACTTGGTTGGAATTTTCACTCATTAATAATAGCTATTATTTTGATCAGAATTTGGAATAGGGCCTAAAATTAGCTAAAAATTTAAAAGTTTTCAAAATTGTTTTAGACCTGAACGATTGGATAGAGTTCGTTGCGAGGATTCTGACGCAACTCATTTCATTGAAATTCGAGTTTGTATGACTGAGTTATGGTTTGTTTTTATTTTTTTGAAACAGGGAAAAAATGGGCAGAACAGGTACAGGAATGGTGTAGCAGTCTAGTCAGCAAAAAAATAAACTTCATGAATATTCTTCAAGTTTTTGCCAATGAGGCTGTGACAAGTGGCACTTTCGGATTCGCCAGTTTGGTCTACGTGAGGGTAAATTTCCTATTGTTTATAAGGTGGAATTGTACTTTTTTATATAATATAATATAATATATGTCTTAACATATTATATATATTATATTATATTAAATAATATATATATATATATATATATATATATATATATATATATATATTAAATATTAATTACATACCAACCACATTTATTTTCAAATCCAAACATCAAAGTCTTAATCCGTTGTATTATGGTAATGTTTAAATCCATGGTTCGAATGGTCCTACACATTATTCAAACGCCAAGGTTAATATTACAAGGTTCATGTAATGTTCAAACGTTGCAACAAATATATGTGCCAAGGTTCATGGTTGCATCAAAACAATACATGCACAGGACAGAGGTCAAGATTTGACCCTAGGACCTCTCCCTCATCATCGCACTGTCTTTACCAACGTGCCACTCTAATGATCCTTGTAAAGGATGCCGCTGCTCAGATATTTAAAGTTGAACGCACCCATGCACAAAGGTCTGGAGGGGGTTGGCCTTGTGGGCCAACCCCCTCCCCATGCGCCCATTTTCCATGACCAAGAGCTCCGATAGTTTGAATGGAGGGTTTGTTAAAACATCATTAGAGCTTATTTAATGTAATAATTCAGATTACTATTTAATTAATCCATGCTTTGTTGCAAATTGTGCTTAGTGCTAACCTTGTATTAAAGTCCACTTATCATTAGGATAAGTGTGACTTAACACTAAGCTAATCCTAGACTAATATGGCGCCAGAGATAGCGGTAGTGTCTTTTAAGGTGGAATTTCCAAATTTAGAAACTTCACTGGAGTTTCCCCAAATTTACTGGAGGAAATTGGGGAAAAATTAATTGTGCTCTATATTGAGCATCACTCAGCCAAATTTCAAAAATGAATAGTCATTTTTTATTGTAGTGGACATTCTGAAGCCATTAGTGCAGCTTTCATAGGCATTTTGATACTTCTAGATGCAAAAATGCTACAGGGAAGTTTCATGGAGCTTAGGGCCACCAAGTGTTGGAGGCATTTCCAAAGGAGCTAGAGGCCATTCTGAGTGCATGAATAGTGAATTTTTGATGATTGACATGTTATGGAAATAGTGAGACAGGTTTCAAGAGAAGATGAAGACTTCTACAGGTGTTTTTTCCAGATGATAGCTCAAGGAAGCTCAAGACCAGAAGTAGAAGAGATCATGCTGAAGGGAGCCATGGTCCATTCCCAGTGATTGAACAGTCAATATAGGGGTATCTTGGCATTTTGAGCCCATTGGTATAGTATTAAAAACCAATGGACTTGAGCATCAGACAATTTTAATCCCAGAGAGCCTAGTCCATTGATAGAGGCTAAAGGAGACATAGCCCAAGTGTTGAGGGTGAATGATCCAGGTGGATATCGGTGGCCTCCCACCTATTCCATTTGGACCCGCAGCATCAATTCTTTCAGTTTTTCAGCTTCAGCACAGCTTACTATTTATAGCAGGTTTTCGGGTCCTGCACACCCGGAGCCGCTTTGGGGCATTAATAATCCAGGTGGATATTGGTGGCCACCCATCGAGTCCATTTGAACCCCCACCATCAGTTATTTCAGTTTGTAAGTTTCGGCACAACTTACTATTTTTAGCAGTTTTTCGGGTCTTAAACTTCCGAAGCCGTTTTGAGGCCCTAAACGACGTTTTTTGGGAAAACGGAGAGCAACATGGGTCCATGGACCGATGTTGCTCGTTCAAAAATTGTACTCCTCGGATAGATCTTTCTAACGAGCTATTGTGCGCGTCAAACGGAGATCGGATGCCAAAGTTACGCCCCCGGGAAGTTGAACCACCAATTTACCCAAACGGGCGCCCACAGTTTTGGCGCTTCATCTCCTGCAGTTAGGGTTTTGGACGTTTCGGATTCTACATTGTTTCTCAACAATAAATAGGCCCTCGAGCCTCATTGTAATACAGTTCAGGGGGCTGGGAGCCGATACATCTCTTCTCAGAGATAAGTACCAAAGGCTCCTGCAGCTCGCGTTCGACTGCGCTCATATTGTAATACAACAATGTAGCCGCCACATCTCTTCTCGCGTTGTGTGATATGTCACATCTTTACTCATCTATTTCCATTATGTCCGTAATAGGCCCTACAGCCTCAATGTAAATACGCTCGCAGGCCTACGACGCTACATCTCTTCTCGCAGATACGCGTACCAGGGCCCCTAGCTTATTTCCATTATGTTTGTAAGCTTATTGCAGTCATTCTTTTATTAATAAAATGAAGCATTATTTCCGCTGCATCTCTGTATCTATGGTTATATCTGTATTCTGTTGCGTTCCTGCATAAAATCCGGATCAGTGAACACCTTTATTATTTTGTTGTTGTGAGTTGCTGGATATTTTTCTGCAAATTATGTTTTCTATTCATGCCTTTAATCAGATTAAATAATTGTTAAATTTCTCACACATAAAGCACTTAAAAAACACATAAACTTGACATAAGAATTTTGTTGCATAATTAGATGTATGAGCATGATCCTTAAGTTGTTTAAATGGAATAGAAGGTGCTTGCACAAAAAAACAAGTCAGCCACCTATTTCAGATCATATTCTACTATGATTCATGTATACTTTTAGTGGATATGTTGATGATATTATGGTTTATTTCCCATGGTTTATATGTTGATTATTTTATGGTTATATGTTGTTCATATGTTGTGTATCTTCTATGGATATTGTAATGAATTATATAGTTATTGGTCAATGATGAATGAATGGACTAATAATTTGTGCTGCAGATATGTGGAGAGGGAATAGGGCCTTCTTGTTAATTCAAAGATGAATCTCTTACTTTTATGATTAGATATCCATTCAGGACCTATAGCTTACATGTTTTCCATGTGTTTGGCGAAATTCCTAGTATGTTCTAGTTAGTATAGGTCAAGTTTTAAGTTGAGATTGGATATTTATATTTGTTTCCATGTTAGACATGATTATGTAAAGTCTCAATCAATTCTATCCAGTGGTATGGAAGCAGGCCTAAAAAGGTGGCACTAATCCTGGGACCGCATGCTCAGAACTGAATAATTTGGGTCACAACCACACCTAGGCAAGCTTATCCATGTCGTTGGAAGCCTAAGTACATATAAGCCTTTTCATACATGTGTTTTGGGGTTAAAGTGGGTGAAAAGGATCCTTAGCTCAAGGATTGGCCACTTGGGGTGGTTCTTTGTCCCCTAAGTGTCATGTAGGCCCTGTAGGATGTCAATATGTAGTCATTTATCAACCCCTCTTCCTTAATTGGATCTAGGAGGTCAGGTAATATCATAGTAACTCTTTTCCTCATGTTTACCTTAGCAGGTCGATGAAACTAGGTAAATTTGGGATGGGTGGTTACATATTGGTATCAGAGTAGATTTTCATTCTCTTCCAGTGAATCTGATACCATAGGGTGGTATTAGAGTTTCCAAGGTCAAACACTTAGACTATATGGGCTAGATGAATGTGGTTATGCATTCATTTTCATGGTTATGGTTGTCTTGAATGAGGTCATTATATGTGGTTGTGTCATCATGACATTGTTGATATGTTATGATGTGTATATGTTGGCTAATATGGAGTAAGAGATGCAAATTATTAGAGCGATATTGCAGCACTAGATGTCGGGGTAAGATCAAATCACTGCACAAGTTTGTATATTGGGAATGCAGGTATGTTGGTTAATGATTATTATAAGCTTTATGGTTATGTACAGATCTATCATTCTATTATTGTTGTGGTTACATACAAGATAGATTCTAGTTATAAGTGAGGTCGTGTGCACAAGCATCAGATAGTCATGAATGATAGTAACTTGTTGTTATATGCATTGTGGTCATATGAAAGATGACTGTGGTCATTTCATTTAAGATATTTATGTTATATGTATCATTCCAATATGGATTTTCCTATGCAGATGGATATGTTTATGGTATTCTGCTATGAGTTGATATGTTTGTGATATCTTTTTATATTAATCTAGTCTCACTTTTGCAGATGTGATATACTCCCCTCAGATACATTGAGATATAAGTTTCATTATGTCTCCTATTTATTTGATCTAACATGGTATGTTTACAGGTTATTTGAATGCTTGATTAATTGCATGATATGAGTATATGTATATAAGATTGCATGAAGGAATGATATGTTTTAAGACAGTTGTACTAACATGACATGTGTTGAGAAAATTGATATGCACTTGAGTGCAAGTGGGTGATGAATGTAGTATAATGACTAATAAATATGATTTGATTGCATATTTTACATGTTTGGTAATCGTGTTAAAGTCATATTTCATATTAAAGACACGATGTCTTGATCTACGAAACATATGATTGACATGTGTGAACAGTTGCAGGGAAACATGCTTGGTATTGGTGTGACAAGGTAACAGTTGATTTACTTATATAACTAACAACTGGGTGATGGGATAACACATAAGAAGACTCAATTGCAGAAAGGAAAGGGTAAAAGAAATGAATTGGGTGAGAATTCCTTTGGCTATTTTTGGAAACCGCAATTCCAAATGAATGAGTGCCTTTCATGAATACATGAAGTCCTCATAACCTTGGTTTTGTCTAACACTATGTAGATATGTGCTATATTCATGAACATGTATTTGATAGGTATAAAAAATTGTTTCAAGTTATTGTTGTATTCGTCAAGTAATTGGAATCCCATGAGAAACAAAATGCTTATGTGTTCAGTTACAAGGCAACGTTCTTGGCACAACAAGGTAAGGTAGATTTTATATTGTATTTTTATTTATACTCTGAGAGTTATGTGTTTATGGAAGTATGATACAGGGAATTGCATGGAAAAAGAGATTACCATATAATCTTGAGGAAGCCTCAGGTGTATCTCTCCCTTGGAATCATTGGGAGCCCATGGGGTTAAGTCATGGTGTACGTTGAAAGATTTTTTCTTTCCATGATTTTGCTTTGTTTGCACTTGATTTTTAGTTTTGTTTATGTTTGGTGCATGACCATGCTATTTTGTTTGTGGTGTTGTATTACTATTGGATTCTCATGGTTTTATTCTTGTTTTCTTCTTGTTCTTAGCTTTTATGTTTTGAGGGTCTTAGGAATAGGTTGGGGAAGGAGTAAGTTAATGGAGCTCGAGGGGATCTTAATGAAATCCAATAGGTAATGTAAGTCTCAAATGAAGGTGAGTGCATGTAAAGGGTTTCTGAAGGCAAGAGTATGATACACAATTGGATTGGTTGGGTCCATTAGGATAAATGGAGGGTGGAAGGACAATCATGAGTAATGTAACAGAAAAATTTAAATTAAATGGATTTGAGGAATCAGATGTCTTGACTATGTTGGGAACTGGTATTCTCAATTTTGTGCATGGTGTACAAGGATAAAGGGATTTCTCTTAGCTTTGACCTTACAATATCTAGTAAGTATGTTGATATCATGATTATTTTTGTTTGAAAAGGTCGTCAGCGATCATTCTTGTGGATGAATGATCGCTTATGCATGTGAATTACATGAAGAGGTTCCTAGTTTATGAGGAATCAAGTGGGAAGAGTAGACCTGATAGATCTATGAGGTCAATATCACATGGATATGAATTTATTTTTATAATATGCTTATGTTTATGTTATGGACATGCTATGTTGAGGGATACATTAGCAGAATGAGAGCTTTGCAATCCGCGACATGCTGGGAAAAGCATGGATAGTGGAAAGCCAATAGAAGAAAGGTTTCCTGGTAGAGACAATGTGGTCTCTGGTTGTAGTACTATTTTTTTGTATATGTTGTACATGTTGTAGTTGTGGTGTTGTGTACATGTTGTGCAGGTGATGCTTTGAACATGTGGTATTGTGTATATGAAGCGCAAATGGTGCTATGTACATGTGGTATTGTGCACATGTTGTTCAGGTGGCATTGTGTACATGTTGTACTATGTACATTATATGCAGGCAGTGTTGTGTACATGTGGTATTATGTGGATTTTGTACATGTGGTGTTGTGTACATGTGGTACTGTGTTCATGTTGTACATGCGGTGTTGTGTACGTGTGGTATTGTGGTGCACGTTGTACATGGGGTGTTGTGTACATGTGGTATTGTGTGCATGTTGTACATGCAGTGTTGTGTACATGTGGCACTGCGTGCATGTTGTACATGTAATGTTTTGT
This sequence comes from Pinus albicaulis, assembly GCA_034641835.2. Lineage (NCBI taxonomy): Eukaryota > Viridiplantae > Streptophyta > Pinopsida > Pinales > Pinaceae > Pinus > Pinus albicaulis. Next base: position 1,402,496,254 of record CM076581.1, on the reverse strand, counting down.
ACATGTGGTGTTGTGTACATGTTGTACATGTCATGTTGTGTACATGTTATATATATGGTTTCTTGTACATGTTGTATATGTGATGTTGTGTATAGATAGTGATGTGTACATGTCGTATGTGGTGCTGTGTATAGATGGTGTTACGTATATGTTGTATATGCGGTGTTGTGTACATGTAGTGCAGTGTACATGTTGTACATATGGTGTTGTGTGCATGTTGCAAATGGGCTATTGTGTACATGTGGTGTTATGTGCATGTTGTCCATGCAATACTATGTACATGTGGTGTTGTGTGTGTTATCACCAAAATCGTACCTGATTGGCTACTGATCAGACAACTTCAATGTAACTATTTCAAACCAATCTTGTGACTGAGGCTTAGCCTCCTCATCCTGAGAGGGCTCTCTCAAGGGTTAATGATATGGGATATAGATAGATGGCTAACTCTATTATTTGTGTTTTGGTTCAGGTTGAGAAGATGAATACTTGCTACCATTGGGCTATGGAGTCAGTAATATGGCTCTCAATAACAAAGGCTTTCCTTGTGGAAGCTAAGGCTTGTATATACTTCAATGAAAGAGTAACACATATAGGAAAACCCCAATAAATTGAAGTTCAAAGGAACTTAAAGCATGTAATACATGAATTTTGAGTAATGAGACATCAAGGCTATGGAAGAGAAACATTTCAAAAGGTAGGGCATAAAACTCATTGAAAATACACTAATAATATCAGGTGAAGAAAAGTTGTATGTTACTGTATATATTAGTCAATCCAAAGCTTTACAAAGTGGCATGCTTAGATAACATTTTTCAACCTGTAGGTTGAAACTAACATCAACATGTATACATTGGGTTTATGTATTCAAAGCAATCTCAAAAAATCATTGAATCTAATTGACATGGAAGTTGAGGCATATCAGGGTTTTTAGTGATGAGACACACACTTGAAACATGTAAAAAACACAGTCAGTCCATTTATAAAGGAATTCAGAGCATCTAAAGATGAGTTATAAGTAATATATATGAACATCACTGCAAATAATATATATAAGAAACACTGATAGAACAGGAAAACACTAAAAACCCCTTCTGAATCTCAATTTTTTCAAGTGGAAGCTCTCTACATTAGATGAAACAATTTTTTTACAATATGCACTAGTTTTGCCAAAACGTCTCCAACCCCTTTAGATTTCGACCTAATGCTCTTTATAGATCATTTACAAAAATAGGATAAGCTTATCCTCCACTAGATACATCGAACTCAAATATTTTGACACCTTTCCTAATTTGAGACATGCTATTTATTACAAATTGACAACTATAATGCTTATGAAAAGTCCTAATTCTAATAGGAATGAAACTCTTAAATATCCTTCTAACAACCTTATCTAATCTTTATTACATATTTTTCCACTTGAAATCCCATGAAGTCGAATTTGGATGCTAACCTTTCACTTGAAGTGACCCTGCTGTTAATGATAATGTTCTCCTAAAAAATAGGAAACATGTTTTCCTGCTTTTTAGCTTCTTTGATTTATTTATCAGTTTTGAGTAATTTTATCATTAATAGATCAGGTCTACATGTGTCATGTTGCCAAAAATTCACGATATATCTTTAATCCTCAAGCTGTGAAAAAAATATAATTCAAATGATGCAAAAAGACAAAAGATAAACCTGCGCTACGAAAGCAGCTCATTTTCATAGCGCTTTTTATAGCGCAGTGTTTAGCTCCTTTTTTCAATCAAATTTTGACCTGCTTTCTTCATGTAAACCTTCATATGCTATTTTTACACTTCCACCAGCCATTTCAAGTCAAAATTCACCAAACTTCCCCCAAAATCTGATATTAAAATGTGCTAGAAGACTGCTTCAGCAGTTTCGTAGCACATTTCAGCAGATTTTCACTATCTGTGCTACGAAACTGCTGTGTAAGTAGTTTTGTCAAAATTTTCTTCAAAATTTGTACCTTGGAGATGTTTAAACTTTAAAGGTGTTGGTATTATTTCAAAAACACAACAATATGACCCCAAAAACATAATCTTCATAAAATTTTGCTTTCATCTTGATCAGAGATTGACTTATGGATTTATCACTTTGTTTTACCACCCAATCACTCTATTTCACTGCCCTTTTAACTTTTCTTGAGAATTTTTCAACTGTATCTCCAGATCTTCAACTTGTATTCTTAACCTTCTGTTGCTAGCTCTCAAATGAGTGTTTATGACTCTTACAAAATTTTCTTCCTTGATGGCTGGGACTGTCCATGTGAAGAACTATTCCTCACTGCTTGGTATTTCTAATTTTGAAACTTTTTCACCTTCCCAAACAGCTTTCATCCTTTTAAACTTTGTTTTCTCAATGACATGTTTTCTAGCTCTTTTCCTCAACTTGGAAATTTCATGATTTTTTGATCTTAACCTCTCTTCCATACTTTTATACTTGGTCATTTCCTCCTTTGCTGTAGATACTCTGTTTTCTACATGTTTTGTTACGGGTGAGGAAATATCAACTATCTCCTTACGAATAGTAGCTACTTCATTTGTTTCCTCAAATTCTGAATTAAGTTCTTTTAGCGTTTTAGAATGCCTAGTTACAGGCCTCCTAGCTTGGAAAACAAATGCTGCATCTTCATCCTTAAACTATAGCTTCTTTGATGATTTCATCCCTTTCTTTTTTCTTTATTTAATCCCTATGAAATCAGCTTGCACTATAGGAGATTCTTGTATGTCTATTGCATGTAATATATCATCTAAGTTTCCTTTCAAACCTGGGTTGTCACTTGATATTGAAACCACTCTCTTTCCTTTTGATGTTGTACTTTGAATCCTTGTGATTCTGTAGACTATTTGCTTACCAGTTGTTTGTTTCTTTTTAGCTTCCTTGGTACTCTGTAACCCTTATTTTGCAGGTGTAGGGGTTTCTGCAACAATCACTGGTGTCCTTTCTACTTTAAATTTCACTTGTTTCCTTGGCTTTAATTTGACAAACCTCCTGGTCCTTACAGCTACAGGTTGACTAGATTCTGTTGGTGAGGATGGATTTTCCTTTGCCTTAGGGTTTTTAGTTGGAGTTTGAGCTTCCATTTCAAATCCACTTATAAATATAAAAGAGGACCAATCCCTACTAATCTTCTGGAGCTCATTCAAAACCAACAATTTAATTAAGCCATGGTGAAATAGAGATGCTTCATAGTCATCGGATTTCACTTGGACCTTATCAACCATTTTAGCAATGCTTCTATATAGGAAAAATGGTAAATCCAGTGATATCATACTTGTGAAGTGTAATAGGAGTTTGGAATGATAGGTGTAAACTTTGTGGTACCTGCCTTTGCACGTGAAATATCTCTGGATGTTGAGCAGTAGTTTGACATAGCTATCCTTAATACATTTTCTGGGAACTACATTATTCAAGTCCATCTATGCATATTCTGGCTTCAAAAAAATCTTTCATGCCTCCATATTGAACTTAAAACCTTTAAACGATGTTTCCTGTCCCCTAGGTATTTCAATCACTAGAGTAATGGTTTAAGGTGTCACTGACATATTTAACATCCCAACCTTTGTATTTATACCACTGAAATGTAATGAAAATTATTTTGATACCTAAGTATGTCCACCCTGTAGCTTTTCACAGAACTTTAAACAACCTGCTTTATTGAAAGCATCCATGACTGTTTGGTCTTCAGCTAAAATTCTTGTGCTTTCAGGTTCAGACCTCAAACACTGACCTGATATATGGTTCCTTTTCTCTTTAGCCATACTTGTTTCAGAAAAACCCTGTTGGCTTCCTTTAGAATTTGATAATCAACCTCTCTTGCAAACAACCTCTCTTGATTTGATTTGGTAGCCTCGCTTGAAAAAGGATCAGCCTTGCTTGATAATGTATGAAATATCCTTGGTATAGAACAACCATAAGCTTGAGCTCGAAACAGGGATGTTTCACAGTTTAGTATGAGCAAATGAAAACTGGAATGACTAAAACAGACAAGAGTTTTCGAGTTTGAAATCCAATTTTACAATATGAAACCCCTGCTATAGTAATGATGGATATGGATGGTTAAGTACTTCGAATATGACCTGACTCACCATGACATTACCCTATCATTACCTAACATATTTCTGACAAATTATGGGTTTTTGACATGACCTTTTAAGAATCCGTGCTTTCGTAGCGCACATAGTGTATTTTTCGCACTTTGCACTACGAAAGTAGCAGCGCTTTCATAGCGCAAAACCCATTTTTTGAACTGACCGTGCTACGAAACTACGGTTTTGTGGCTAATTGCAGGAATTTCATCTGAAAATTAATGACATCATATTTAAGTGAATGATAAGACTTTTTAATCATGGGATGAGACCTAAAGACTTTATTTGAACTTGAAAACCGAATTTTAAGACTTTTAAATCTAAAACCTACCCTTTATTCAAAACTAAAATGACCCTAGACCTTGTTGAAACTATGGTCAAAACAGTGTAAATTTATAGAGTTTAGAAAAAAAAATTAGGGTGATAATAGTGGCTCCACTTGGGATAGTGTGCCCCTGTGGTACACTAAGAACCAGTAGCTCCAGTGCTGCTATATATTTTTTGAAAAAAATAGAAAAACTTTTTGAATCGCCAAGATTCCTCCTCAAGCTCTAATGGCCTTCACCTCGGGCTCAAGCTTGATGATCACTACAGAAGAACCAACTTGTACCTACTGAAAAGATGCTCATTCACCTTTCAACTTATTCACACACTCCTACCTACCCTATCAGCTGCAATCTCCTATTGTAGCTCAAGGAACATGAAATTTCCAATGAAGCCAGTCATTTGTCTTATCTGATATTTGAAGCTCTTGACTGCACTCGAACCCAAAGTAACCATGATACTGAGATGACCAAGGCAACTTAGAATGTATCTGATCTTCATAATGAAAAAGAAACTGAAACACTAGAGTGTAAAGCTCTTCCATGTATTCAGTTATAAGGTCAAAGAAGACATGATCAGTTTGATGTTTCTCATGACATTCTGCAGCTTTGGACAACTCATCCATGTTTTGATCAACCACAAAATATTTCAGTTGTGTACTCTGAAACTTCTGTTCAAAATGATTTTCAAAAATGGTGTATTCTTCCTCAATCTAAAAAGAGAAAGGAGGCAACACCTTCTCTTTGTGTTCTGGCATAAAAATCATTTGAAAAGACCGATCTTGATCATGAATATTATGAGATTGAATTTTATCTTCTAAAACTTCAATATCTTTTTCATGGTTCTTAGAAACTTCATCCACAAATTGAATCTTAACTTCTAATTTTCACTCAAATGATTTCAGATTAGAAGACAAGGATAAAGAAAAAATTTCACCTACTTCTTCATTAGTTTGATCATCCTTTGATGTAGGCTGATGCAATAAATGACATGAAGAATCAACTTTTTCCTATATCCGAGGATTTTAGAAAGCATTTTCCAATATTTCCTCTTGATGTTTGAAATGATTCTCATACTCCTGATGATCAAAGGATTGACAAGTCTACTGCAAATTTTCCTCAAACTCAGAGGATGTAACATGATTTTCATAAGTAAACTCCTGCTGGGTTTCATTTGCATCCAAGGGAGATGTTATCCTTTCTTCTTGGTGTTCTTCTTGTTGATGAAAGGTATTGTCATGAAGGGCCTCTAAAATTTCCTCACCCATGAACTCATCATCTTCATAACAATTCTCCAAATATTGAATAAAACTCTTAGAGTGTTTACAACAGTCTTTGACCTGCAATAAGGAGGGATGAAACTCTTTATACATCTCATAAAATGTAATATGGAAATCAACAAGAGAATATAATGAGCCATTTGGCAAGCTTTCATACCAAGACCATGCTTTTCCTTCTAAAGTGGCCATAAACATCTTCATGAGACAATCTTCAGGGAACTAAACCTTAAGACTGTGTACATGCATATGGAACCTAACCAAATGAAGAGAAACATTGTCTTTCTTTTCATCTTTAAATATTGGCAGATCATCTAGCCATTCAACCTTTGGAATAGGATTTGAAAAACCAGGGATATGAGACCGATTCATAGGGGCATACCTAGCATTTATTCTTGAAATGGAACTCATCTTGAAACTTCATCAAAATACTAATCTTCAAGTAGTGGATTCACCTTCCAATTTGTTATTTGATGTGTGGAGTCGCCAAGGTAGATGCAGCCTCAAAAATCTTCCTGAGCTTCTGCTACCTTTAGAATTTCAACTTCTTGATTTCGCAAATGAGTAATCTTCAGGCTCTCGGCATACGCACCAAAATGTTATCACCAAAATCGTACTTGATTGGATGCTGATCAGACAACTTCAATGTAACTATTTCAAACCAATCTTGTGAGTGAGGCTTAGCCTCCTCAGCCGTAGAGGGCTCTCTCAAGGGTTAATGATATGGGATATAGATAGATGGCTAACTCTATTATTTTTGTTTTGGTTTAGGTTGAGAAGATGAATACTTGCTACCATTTCCCAACTTGAGATTTAGAAGGGGTTTTTAGTGTTTTCCTGTTCTATCAGTGTTTCTTATATATCTTATTTGCAGTGGTGTTCATCTATATTACTCAGAAATCATCTTTAGATGCTCTGGTTTCCTTTATAAATGGACTGAATGTGTTTTTTACATGTTTCAAGTGTGTGTCTCATGACTAAAAACCCTGATATGCCTCAAATTCCATGTCAATTAGATTCATTAATTTTCTGAGATTGCTTTGACTCCATAAGCCCAATGTATACATGCTAATGTTAGTTTCAACCTACAAGTTGAAATTTTTTATCTAAGCAGGCCACTTTGTAAAGCTTTGGATTGACTGATATATACAGTAACATACAACCTTTCTTCACCTGAGATTCTTAGTGTATTTTCAATGAGTTTTATGCCCTATCTTTTGAAATGTTTCTCTTCCATAGCCTTGATGTCGCATTACTCAAAATTCATGTATTACATGCTCTGAATTCCTTTGAACTTCAATTTATTGGGATTTTCCTATATGAGTTACTCTTTCATTGAAGTATATACAAGCCTCAGCTTCCACAAGGAAAGCCTTTGTTATTGAGAGCCCTATCACTGACTCCATAGCCCAATGGTAACAAGTATTCATCTTCTCAACCTGAACCAAAACACAAATAATAGAGTTAGCCATCTATCTATATCCCATATCATTAACCCTTGAGAGAGCCCTCTCAGGCTGAGGAGGCTAAGTCTCAGACACAAGATTGGTTTGAAATAGTTACATTGAAGTTGTCTGATCAGCATCCAATCAGGTATGATTTTGGTGATAACAGTGTGCATGTTGTACATGTGGTGATATGTACATGCCGTGTTGTGTGTATATTCGGTGTTTTGTACATGAGGTGTTGTGAGCATATTGTACATGTGGTGTTGTGTACATGCAGTGTTGTGTACATTATGTACGTGTGATATTGTGTGCATGTTATACATTTTGTGTTGTGTTACATGCATTGTGTAGTTTTTGTATCGTGACATGTGTATTCGTTGTGTTGTATTTTGTGTATGTATATACATTTTGTTGCAGACCGAGTGTAGTTATATGTGTTGTGTTGTACACTAGGTGTAGGTGTATGTGTTTTCATGTACACTGGGTGTAGGTTTATTTTTTGCATTTTACACTGTGTGTAGGTGTATGTGTTTTGTGGTGTTGTATGTAGATTTTTTGATGTATATTTTGTGTATGTGTATGTTATTAAAGAGAAGATAATTATTGGGTGCTTTCCTGGTCTCGCAACCAATCGGGTGTGTGTACGGAAAAGACAAAGGACAACGTCATAAGCAAGAAACCAATTGAAGGATAAGTACTATTATTTAATTTAATTTGTAATTGTGCATGTTATCTATGACTCTAATTTATGATGATTTCATGTGATTTATGATTCTCATTTATGATAGTTACCTTTTGAGCTATCCAGATGAGATATGCTTATACATGATGACATGATCAAACAATTAGTTTGTCTTGTTGTGACACGCAGTAAACAGAATTTAAGGTGTACCTTATTGATGAGCTACCAATGAGGTATGATTTGAATTTATTTCAATTTCTTTTAATCTAATTACAATTATGTACTTGGTATAGAAAATCATGGAAAATTATCGGTTTGGATGGTTGGAACTGGCTGCTAGAATGTTAGTAGTAATAGCGAAAGGAATTGGAACATGCAACAATGTATTGTTAAAGCATTCAAGAGTAGAGCCATTGTGGGGCACTAGTACCCAATAGTTTCCATTTATTTTCATGAGAATGTTTTGATTGGTATGATAATTTTTAGGCATGGATATCATCTAGTTTTGGACCTTTAGATGCAAGGAAACCTTGCTAAAGGATGAATCACCTAAGGGAAGGTGTAGAAGAGAAGGGGATGCCAATGAAGCTTGGAATGTGTGTGACTGCATGAAAGGGGGTGACCAGATTACTTGAGGGACTGTGTAGCAGATAAGGGAAGGTTAGGGAATGATTTTTTTCGATCATTAGAATTGCCACATGGAATCAGAATTACATTGGGAGTGTGCCATGAAACAATGAGAAGTAATTGTTCGTTGAGATGATAGGTAGCACATGGATCGTAGTGTTGGATAGTGGATGTAGGTTGACTTTTGCAGTGGATTGTGGAGTTCCTCAGAAGCAAGTGAATCTTCGTACTACTTTTGAGGGTAGAGGTGTGAGCTTTTGGATTCCCTTGTTCATTGATATGGGCACCATATATTTTTATTTGTTGGTTAGAGAAAATGTGTATATGCATATGTGTATGTTATTGCAAATAATGTATTGAGTTGTGGTTATGAAACTCCATAAATAGTATGATTATTTTTTGGTTGAAGAAAATGTGCATGAGTATAAATGTGGTTGTTATTGTAAATATTGTAATGAGGTGTGTTATAAATCTTCAGTAATTGGTATGTTTGTCACGTTTCTAGCAGAATGTCATTGTAAATACTACAGTGAGCTCATTTATAAAGCTCCATGGAAAATATGTTTTGTTTTCAATAGTTTTTTCGTCATAGGTTTCATAGAACACCGAGGACGGTGTTCCCCCAAGGGGAAGGGGTTTGTAACAACTCTAGTTGATTTTGCATGTAAAAAATATAAAACCATGATCATGGTGTTGGTATAAGGTTGTCATTGATGTCAATATGACATTGACTGAGATGTCAATATTCTTGAGATTCCTTGTTCTAAATGATGATGTCATGCCTCTTGGTTAATAAGGATGTCATTAATGAGGATGTGCTTAATCTTGGATCCATCATGATGTCAATATGACATGGGTGATGGATGACCATAAGATGATGTGGAAAATGTCTAGGGACATGAAATGAAGAAAACTTGATGAAATTATGACATGGATGACATCATGATCCTATGATGAAGAATTCTAATAAGAGGGAGCCTATCCATGAAGAAGTCTACATTTCCTACTTCCAATTTTGCACCAATAAATGAGCAGTCACGTTAAACATATTTTTTACTACATTAGATGCATAATTTCACTACGATGCCTACACAAAATTTTAGAGAATAATTTTAGCTTTCTAACAAGCTCTTACTTTCCTGAAAACTCCAAGCGGTTTGGGAGATATGAATTTTTTAAGTTAAGGAAATGATTTTGTCCTTGAGCTGACCTATGCTAGCCTACTCATGCCGGCCTCTCACTAAGTGACGTGTCTCTTCACCTTAAACACAAAATGTGTATAAATATGAGGATAGAAAATTCGTTTTCCCATCATTTTTCGGTGAATATTTTAGAGAGAAGCCACAGAAGAAGACAGAACAATAAGTAAGTCTAGAAGAATATATTTGGGTTGTTTTCTATCATTCAAGCTAATTATATTTATGTTTGGGTAAGGTGATTGCTATGACTCAGATACGTGGACAACATTGTTGTGGGAGAACTTCGTGGCAAACAAAACTCAGTTTTCGGACCTATTGGTTGCCTAGAATTCGAACCTTACCACATACCAATTACATAGGCTCAGATAGCTAGCATTTTGGAGCTCATATTGTTGTTCATCTAACGCTCGAACCTGCTATAGCATTAAGGCTGGTAGGTAGTGATCCTTGTAAGGAGCTCAAACCTGTGTTGTAGGGATTGTTTGGGTGAAAGTATGAAGAAACATTGAAGAATAATTATCTAATACCAAACCTTATGAAATCCTTATTGAAGACATTATAAAATTTTTGTATATACCTTTGAAATATTTATTGAAGGCCCCATTGAATCATCTCAAGGAATAGTTTAAGATCCCTTGGAGATTGGTGAGAAAATCTATAAAAAAAGTTTTCTTGAAGAAGCCTTAAAGCATCATTGTGTAAACATCTTGAAGCAGGCTTTACCCTTGCAAATGGAGTGAACAAATTCTAGATGAAGGAAAACCTTGGAGCATTCTGAAGTATTGAATAATGAACTTGGAAGCATGTAAAAGTGAAGAAGATATTGACAGTAAGCATATTGGGAATCTAAAGCATAATAATTTCCCTCCATCAAGTTAGAATTTCCTGAGGGTGACAATGTACAAGCTTGTGTTTGCTGAAGTGTTTGTGCAGCCATGAAAAGCACTATTGGAGACCAAAGAGTGTTAGATTTTGAAGAACCTTGTTGAAGCACTCTTGTTGAACCAATATTGAAGAACTCTTGAAGTTTCAAAGACTTGTTTGAAGAAAATTTTGAATACATTTTGTAGAAACTTGGAAAGTTCTTGGGGCAGCTTATTGAACACCTTCTTGAAGCATAGTTTGAATAGTTGTTGAAGAAACTTGACTATTGAAGAATATCTTGAAGCTGTTGAAGACACCTTGAAGGGTACTTGAAGATATTTGGAAGACTTTTATAAGTTTCCTTGGAGATATTAGTGGAGACAATGATGCGTTGAAGCCATCATGAAGTGACCTTGGAGATTTTGATTGGGTATCATGAAGGACAACAGAGACACCTTCATGTGAAAAGATCAAGGTTTTCATTGATGACGTAACATGGAGACTAAGTGAGGAAATAGATAATTATTGATAGGGCTCATTGAAGAAGACATTGGGAGCTATGAAGTATAACCAAATATATCTTGATGAAGAAAAGGGTTGGAGCCCAAGAGGTTGAAGCCTAAAAAATACAAGGTTGGTGCCTTGTAGAATAGAGTTGGAGCCATAGACGATCAGAGTCCTCAAGAAACCAAGTCGGAGCCTAAACTAGAAACAAATTTGGAGCCCTTTGAGGTTGGTGCCTTATAATTAACAAGGTTTGAGCCTTGGAAGTCCATTTCAGTGCTTAGAAAATACGGGTTGGAGCCTGGGAGATTGAAGATCAATGTCTTCATCTAGGGCTGGAGCCCTACATATATTATACTTGATTTATTGTAAAGAAGAAATTAATAAAATCATTTATTCTTATTGTTCATTTTTTGTTCTAAATATAAGTGATCTAACTGGTAAAAATAGCAATTGAAAAGAAATACTGATTCACCACCCCTCTCAGTATTTCCAAAAAATGGAATTAGAGCCAATACCTTCAGTCAAAGCCTACCAATTTGAAGGTTGATACTTAGAACATAAATGAAAAATCCAAGGAGGAAAGTCTCCAATCCTCATAAATATGTGCCTTCCTCCACCATCGATATTGAAGTCAATCAATTTACAAAGGCTCCATTTTTCAATGGAAAATTTGATATCTGGGAGGCAAGAATGAAATTCCTTCAATGGCAAAGGTTTTGAAGTCTAGAAATTGGTGATTACTAAACACATGATGGAAGGAGAATCCAAGGAGTACAATGCATGAGCAACAAAGGAAATTTTGGATGGGATACCAAACTCTATGAAGGAAATTTTTGAAAAATGTTCATTAGCAAAAGGCATATGGGACAAACTTGATGATATTCACTCAAAAGGGGCATTGACAATGATCTCTAGCCGAGAGGATGATGGAAAACAAGAAAAAAATCCAAAACCCATCAAGGAAAATGAAGATAAGAGAGATGACAAAAATGCTAAATACGACCTACAAAATGAAGAGAACAAAGGAGACTTTGAAGAATATCTCCTAACTAAACTTGTGGCTTCCATGGAAGAGATTAATGGGTTGAAAAAGGAAAATGAGTAACTTAAGAAGAAAGTGCAAGTTGGTAACCAAGACAAGACAAGGAAGGAATTTGACTTTGTCAAGCTTTAAGAAAAAGAAAGAGATGAGGAGCTCGTCACAATTAAGGAGGAATTTCATCAAAATAAAATAAAGTGTCATGAAGAAGTCATATATATGACAAATCAATTGGATAAGGCAAAGAAAAGGGAAGAAACTTTGTTAAGCCACCTTGAACAAAGACTTAAGAGCTTGAACAATTTTGAAGCGTGGTCAATACAAGGAAGAGGTCTCCTCTCTTAGATCTCAACTAGAAGAAGCAAGGAAACAAGTGCATGGAGTTGAGAAAGTGATAGAAACTTTGGCATTCATAGAAGGACAAGTTGATGAAGAAGAAAAGGAGAGAAACACCATGATATGCCAACTAGAAGAAAAGGATAAAGAAATCTTGAAACTAAAATTAGATGAAACATGTGAAGCAACAAGGATGATGGAAGAAATGAAGAAGCAACTAATCATGAAAGATGAAGATTGTGAAAAATTGAAAGGAGAAATTGTCACTCTTAAAAAAAAAGTTGTCTCCCTGACTAAGAACTTGAAAATCTATCAAACCCCATATGACATCCTATGTCATCAAATTTCTCCCCTTGATAAATCAGATCTTGGCTATGTAGGTGAACCGTCGAGAAAGAATGATAATGCTTCAAATAATAAGGATGTGAGGAAGCTAGAAAGATATGTTGATGATCCTAATTCCAACAAAGGAAAGAGTCAAGATGACATTAGAAGAAACCCTACTCCAAGAAGATATCAAGATGCTGTCAAGAATGCAAGAGGTAATAAATTTGATCAAAGTATCCTCAGACAGGATGATTTTGGAATTACATCAAAGAAATATACATCGTCTAGGTACCAAATTATATTTTTTGGTTATTGCTATTCTTATACAAACTTTGGGGACATGGCAAAATATTGTAGGGCATATCACAAAGACAATTATAATGGTCCCCTTCAATCTCGTAGAAGCAATTTTTCAATAAGAAGTCATGATGTCTTATTCATGTACAAGATAGAGTGCTTCAATTTCCATAACATTGGACATATGGCACATGATTGTAACTTGACTTGGGCCTCTACACAAGCTAGAACCATGCCAAAGAAAAAAGTTACACAAGTATGGATAAGGAAGAAAGTTGAATCTGGAAGTCGCTTGAACACTCCAGCTAACAACACATGTTGTTGACTTGATAAATTCATCCTTGATATTCTAGGTATTTGATGATGAGAGTTTTCTTGAAAGGAGGCAATGCATACAGTTAGGGGGAGCTTTTTGTTTCTTGAGTATTCTTGCAGAAATTGATTTGTGAGTGGGCCCTATCAAAATTCTTGATGAGTTACAGATGGAAAATCTTGATAAATCATCTCTTGGAAGTAACTCTATTGAAGAAAAACATGATATTATAATGATGCTTTCTACTTGATCACACAAGGTGAGAAATCCTTCATGAGCTAAAGGAATTTGTGCATACAAGGAGATATGGTTCATCACATGAGGAAATGTAAACACATGTATCATGAACCACATTGCCAGGAAGAGCACCATTACAGGGGGGCATCATGAAGCAAGATGATAGGGGGAGTTATTGGGTACCCCGTTTTCCATTGATGTCAAAGGGGGAGAAAATGTTAGAAGGGAAAGAATATTTCCATCAATGACAAAGGGGGAGATTTTTGGTCTAAGGTTGTCATTGATGTCAATATGATAATGAATGAGATGTCAATATTCTTGAGATTCTTGGTTCCAAATGATGATTTCATGTATTTTGGTTAATAAGGATGCCATTAATGATGATGTTCTTAGTCTTGATGAAGAAGAATGGATTCAGCATGCTGTCAAGATGAAATGGGTGATGGAGGAACATTTGATGATGTGGACAATGTCTAGGGACATGACATGAAGAACACTTGATGAAATTATGACATGGATTCCATCATGAGCCTATGATGAAGAAATCTAATAAGAGGGAGCCTATCCATGAAGAAGTCTACATTGCCTACCTCCAATTCTCCACCAATAAAGGACCAGTCGCGTTAAAAAATAATTTTACTACCATAGAGGCAAAACTTCACTATGATTCCTACACCACCTTTTAGAGAATAATTTTATCTTTCTAATGAGCTCTTACTTGGCCGGAAAATCCAAGCGGTTTGGGAGATATGAATTTTTCAATTTAAGGAAATAATTATGTCCTTGACCCAACCTGTGTTAGCCTACTCATGTTGGCCTCTCACCAAGTGACATGTCTCTTCACCTTTAAAAAATATGTGTATAAATATGAGGATAGAAACTTCATTTTTCCGTCATTTTTCGATGAATATTTTAGATAGAAGCCACGGAAGAAGAGAGTACAACAAGGAAGTCACGAAGAATATATTTGGGTTTTTTTATATCATTCAAGCTAATTATATTTCTGTTGGTCAAGGTGATTGCTGTGGCTCGCATTTGTGGACAGAATTGCTATGGGAGAACTTTGTGGCAAACAAAACTCAGTTTTTGGACCTATTGGGTGCCCATAATTCGAACCTTACCACAAACCAATTAGAGAGGCTTCACAACTAGCATTTTGGAGCTCAGATTGTTGTTCATCTAATGCTCGGACCTATTGTATCATTAAGGCTGGTAGGCAGTGATCCTTGTAAGGAGCTCAAACCTATGTTGCAGGATTGTTTGGGTGAAAGTATGAAGAAACATTGAAGAACACTTATCTAAGAACAAACCTTGTGAAGTCCTTATTGAAGACATTATAAAACTTTTTTATATACCTTTGAAATATTTATTGAAGGCCTAATTGAATCATCTCAAAGAATGGTTGAATATCCCTTAGAGATTTGTGAGAAAATCTATTAAGGAATTTTTATTGAAGAAGCCTTAAAGCATAATTGTGTAAACATCTTGAAGAAATATTTACCCTTGCAAAGGGAGTGAATCAATTCTGGATGAAGAAAAATGTTGGAGCATTATGAATTATTGAATAGTGAACTTGGAAGCGTGTACAAGTGAAGAATATCTTGACAATGAGAATATTGGGAATCTGATGAATAAGAATTTCCTTCCATTAAGTTAGAATTTCCTCAGGGTGACAATGTACAAGCTTGTGTTTGCTGAAGTGTTTGTGCAACCTTGAAAAGCAATATTGGAGACAAAAGGGTGTTAGATTTTGAAGATTCTTGTTGAAGCACTCTTGTTGAACCAATATTTAAGAGCGATTGAAGTGTCAAAGACTTGCTTGAAGAACATTTTGAAGACCTTTTGTAGCAACTTGGAAAGTTCTTTGGGAATCCTATTAAAGACATTATTGAAGCATAGTTTAAATAGTTGTTGAATAAACTTGACTATTGAAGAATATATTGAAGCTATTGAAGACACCTTGAAGGATACTTAAAGATATTTGGAGGAATTTTAGAAGCTTCCTTGGAGACATTAGTGGAGACCATGATGCGTTGAAGCCATCATGAAGTGACCTTTGAGATTTTGATTAGGTATCATGAAGGATAACAGAGACACCTTCATGTGAAAAGATAAAGGTTGTCATTGATGACGTAATGTGGAGACTAAGTGAGGGGATAGTTGAAGATTGATAGGGCTCGTTGAAGAAGACATTAGGAGATATGAAGCATAACAAAATATATCTTGAACAAGTAAAGGGTTGGATCTGAAGAGGTTGGAGCCTAAAAAATACAAGGTTGGTGCCTTGGAGAATAGGGTTGGAGCCCTAGAGGATCGGAGTCCTAAAGAAACTAATTCGGAGCATGAAAAAAAAATAGGGTTGAAGCCCTTTGAGGTTGGTGCCTCACAATTGACAAGTTTGGAGCCTTGGAAGTCTAAGTCGTTGCTTGGAAAATACGGGTGGAGCCTGGGAGATTGAACATCAGTGTCTTCATTTAGGGTTGGAGCCCTACATATATTGTACTTGATTTATTGAAAAGAATAAATTAATAAAATAATTTATTCTTATTGTTCATTTTGTGTTCTAAATATAAGTGATCTAATTGGTAAAAATAAAAATTGAAAAGACATATTGATTCACCCCCATTTTAGTATTTCCAACACATCGGACACTCATTCCAAGTTGAATGGTGTGAAAAACATCCTAGTGTGTGTAACTTTCAGTTTATTTATGGTTAAGGAAATTGGCAAAGGCATTGGCAATGAAAAAGAAGCAATTATTGAAACTTTGTTTATGGAATACATGAAATTTGGAGAAAAGGAAGGTGTAAGGTCAAATATTTGCATGAGAGGGAAATTGAAGGAAAAATGAAGAAAATAGAGGCCTTAATGATAAAAAAGGCTTTTGAGGACCAGTTCACGTACATTTGTCAGCTTAGTTTTTGAGCCCTATTTTATTCTCTCATTCTCTCACACTTAGAGAATACTTGGAACGTGATTGGAGCACTCTAGTATTTACCTAGATTTAGCAAAATAAGGAAAGGAAAAGTAGGAAAGTGGAAGGGAACTATTGTATTAGCAACTATAGTTGGATTTATTTGCAAGTATCGAGCTTCATGTATGATTTCCTTGCTAGTTTTGGCATGCATGGTATATGCATGTGGGTTCTTGGTTATGTATTGTAATCTTCATGGATTTTTCCTAGATTTACAATGGTTTTATAATTTCCCTACTATTTACTCGATAGCCATGGTGTTGTGGGTTTTTTCACTTATTGTTTCATATTGATGCTCAGGTTCCTTATGGTTGTGGGTTGAGTTATTAATTCCTTCGGGGGGAAATTCTTTGGAAGCCCTTAAAAAACTTGGGTTGAGTTACTAGTCCTAGAGCCTAGGTTAGGAAAAATTCTCTCAAGCCCTTGGTGGGTTGAATTAATAGTCCCTCGAGTTGGGTTGGATAAATTTTATGGATCCTTTTAAGGTTGTGGGTTGAGTTATTAGTTTCTAGAGCCATGGTTGTAACGAATGCTTTGGAGCCTCCAAAAACTTAGGTAGAGAGCAATTTGGATGGTGTTACTGATGTTCGACTATGAGTTCGAATCACTTGTTGAGGGTATATATGGTTTGGCCTTTGGAATCCCTAGTTTGATCTTGTTTGTCTTATTCCACAATATCCCAAATTCAGGCTTGGAATATGGCGTGGGGGTGATTTGATGAAAAAGGTGTTAGGTCCCTATATTACTAGTGTAATCCCTTATTGTTGTTAGTGTAGCCCCCTTATTGTTATTTTTATGTCCCTGTAACCCCCATATTGTTATTATTGTGCCCTTACATTATTATTGTTAGGTCGACTAATATTATATTGTGACCCATGGGCTCCTATATATAGAAAGGAGGTTTTGTCATTTGAATCATGCAAGAATTGTTCATTTATGTAATTTAAGGATGTTTACCCCTCGAAGTGCTTGAATTCTAAGGTGTTGATCTCTCTTTTCTTCTATTTTTTGGAGCAGGTTTCATAACATTTGGGATGAGAGCTTTGGAATCTAGGGTTTCTCTTTTCTAAATAGGTCAGAGTGGAATTTTCACTATACAATTTTTTTCTATGAAGGTTCAGAAGCTGAAATTGTTACCACGAGAAGCCAAAATCCTGAGGAACTTTGTGTAAATATGTCAGATCTTGGTTTGCAATACTTTTGGAGATATGATCTATGGAAGTTAGGGTTTTTTTAGGCTCCTGAATTTCATCTCAAAGAGGTGATTGTGAAAAAATCGTCATAACTCTCTCGTTGAGCATCAGATCGGAATTCTGTAAATAGTGGTTGAAAGCACATGAATTTTAGTGTCTTGCGTATGAATTTCAGAGTCGAAGGAAAAAACAGTGACATGTGGCATGTCGTATAAGTTCACTCTACTGAACCAGTCCATAATTAGCTCATTATAGGAGATTGGGCATAACTTTTCCTTGAAGAATCCAAATCAGGTCACACCTGTGGCATTCAAAATAAGAATCAGAGGGATACTGTAGGACTGAAGATGAATTCTTTGGGATCCAAAATTACAGAGATACATTAGTTTCAATATTGAGCTCCTCGAAAGCAAGAAAAATATGTGTTTTTTTTTCAAATTACATAAGTCTTGTTTGGAAATTAGTTTGAAGTGTTTCCAAGGGTATATTCAAGCATAGATATTAGTATTGGGTTCTAAAATTCCCCCTAAAAATAATTCAACACCCATTAAGCCCTCAAAAGGCTCTACTATAAATCATGAAGAGGAAGAAGTGCAGTATGATATATCAAAATTAAAAGAGCAAGGACATCAAATTTCTCTCTCGTAAAGAGCAACAAAAAATGAAATGGAAGCTTTGAAGAAAGGCATGAAAGCTAAGATGGATGGTTTGAAGAAAGGCATGGAAGCTAATATGGATAGTTTGAAGAAAGGCTTGGAAGATAAGATGGATGGTTTGAAGAATGGCATGGAAGCTAAGATGGAAAACATGGAAGCTAACATTGAAGACATGAATAATGATTCAAAAGCAGACATGGAAGGTTTGAAGGAAGGTTTGAAAAAGTTGATACAAGAAATGATTCCTAATGGTGAAAAGTTAGTACAAGAAATTCATGATGAGAACAAAATAGATGTTAATCACGATTTCATAAACTCTAATGTTGGATGTAATACCATATGTCCTTCATTGCAAAAGTGTGGATTCCCTATAGAGGTTAGGCACTAAAGGTTGGAAAAAGAAATTGATTTTGAAATAATTAAAAATTTATTAGATGCAAACAATGTATATTTTTTAAGCTCTTAAAGTGGTCTTCTAAACATAATTCTAGTTATCCAACAAACAAGTAGCATTTTACTTTATTCTTGATTGAATATTATATTTTAATTGTAAAGTGTGGATCCCCTTATAGAAGTTAGGAGCTGAAGATTGAATAATGAAAGTTCTTCTTGAGGAATTATAGAACCATTTAATGCCTTTGATGCTAAACAATGGACCATGAATGGACTATGCAAAATGTCGAGGTATAAAAAGGTATCTTTTTAACACCTATTTATCTCACATTAATTATCAATCCGAGAGCAACTTTTTATTTCAAGAGTGTACTCTGTCCGAGGCTGCAATTCATTCAAGAGCAATGCTATGAAGATGTAGTATAGAATTCTAAATTCAAGAATAAACAAATGTTTGTAAAGGAACCTAATTACAAATGGAAATGCTCTGAAACTTGAATTAAATCAAATTGCAAAACATCGATCATGGATGCAGTAGCAATAACTTTCCCTTAGAAATCGATGCAAGATAACCAATCTGGGGACTTGGGAGCAATAACCTCTGTCCTCTATAGTTGGTGATCTTAAAACAATCGAAATGAAATCGAACTCGAACTACTTGCTGATAAAGATAACTGAAAGGAACTGCAAAGGCTAAAAAGGAACAACAATCTTGTAACTCCTACACATACATAGCAACTCTAACCAAACTATCTGCTAAAGTAAAACTATGAATCAGAAATAAGCAATATAATTTGAATAAAAATTACAAACTTAACTAATCTCAATACTTCAATCTATCACCGGCCAATACTGCAGATCAATCAATCACAAAGAATAATAACTTAGAATCGAATACAGAACGACAAAGCTTTCATAATGATAGCAGGATAAATGAACAGCAAATTAAATAGCAATGCAATTCGTTAATGGATCTTGTATTCAATCTAAAAGCAGTCAATCAACTCTGTAATCAAAATAAACAGTAGACACACTTCACACAACAGAGATAAAATAATAGAAATACAAACAGCGGCTCGCTCCACCAGGGCCGAGCCCTCAACCGCCAGTGAAAGCGTCGCTGGGCTACTGCAGAGCTTGAGAAATGGAATGAGTACGTCTCTTTGTATTAATAAAACATGAATAACTTTTACATCAGTTGCTCTTTACTCACAAGAGTCAAGGAATTACAGTGTTACAAACGGAATTCAATAATCATCCATTGTTCCATTGTTCTCCATCCTCTCTAATACACAATACATGCTCTCCTTTTATAATCATAAGGAAGAGAAATTAAATAGAAAATATGATCTCCCATAACAATATTGGATTTCTCCCAACAACTTGATCAACCAGAAAATACATTTCCAACAATCTTTCAACAAGAGCAAGGCGAATTTGGCTTTGCAGCTGAGATTTGGAGGACGGCCGCAACAACAAATTTGAGAAAATCGTACTCAAAGAACCCTGCGTTTCTCTCAATACAGGCCGAATTTGGGCAAACCGTTCTTAACTAAAGTTAATTGGGCCCGTTCTGGACAAAACCCATGTTCGATATTTTCCAGATTCTTCTTCATTTTCCCAGAATCTTAACCGCAAAACTGTCACTTCTTAGTCCAGTGAATTTCTAAGTTGGAATATTTCATGATGATTTGGAAATCAAATCTACAATCTGGCAAATATCTTGGAGGCTAAAATGGTGAATGATATTACAAAATATATTAATAAACCATCATTGATAAAATTATGCATAATAATCATCAATTTATTAAAAATAAATGAGAAAAAATAATATTCATCCATAAGAACATAAATCATTATAAAATTGATTTATATGATAAATTATAATAAATGACATGATTAAGAAGAGTAAAAATGGATGAAATAAGTGTTAAAAAATGGTCGTATTCATGGCCCAACATACCCCCAAACTGAATATATTGCATGCCCTCATGCAACCTAGAAATGAATATATTGCATGTCCTTATGCAATCCAAAGACAAAACCCATGTGTTAATCAAGCAAAGAAAATTGTTCATCCCGACTCATGAAATGGATGGAACAAATGAATTTTTCCTCAAATAATGAATATTCAATTTCAACAATCTTGATAAAGGCATAACAATTTTTACAGTTAACATTCAACTATATGTATATGAAGTTGCAGAAAAATGTGACATAAGTAACAACCCTCATTAATCATTTTCTCAAAAATCAGATCGTTTTGATGCACGGATCATGAGATATAAACAAAATGGTTGTAGGTGACAGTGCGTAATTTTTGAAATTTTATGAACTACGTGAAATTATCTGGGTTTGTGTATTTTAATGATACTTCTTTGTTATCCAAAAATCACAAAAATTCAGTTCATAGTTTTAAAGACATATGCAAATCAATTTCTGCACTGTACAAAAATGAAATTGTATGCCTTAAATGAGAAAAAAAGTGGAAAACATCCATCATCTGTAGCAATTCCCCCCTCCAAACTGAAGAATTAGCATGTCCTCATGCGATGCTAGAAAAAAAAGAGAGGTGGTTGCTACAATCTGTTGAAATCGATGCTTGGTATAAAACAACATACAATAATGGAGGTGTTGAGAATGAATAATAATATCAATGGATTATAAAGAATATTACTGACATGGTCATAAGAAAGAAATGAAGGAAATCAACACTCCCCCAAACTGAAAGATGAGACGTGTCTAGAAAAATGGGAAGTGGTAAAGATATGGAATGAATGATGATAAATAATGCTCAATGGATATTCATGAAATTTTTCTAAATTTATAATAAATCAGAAAATTATGTTATTTTACCTCAAGTGTTACCTCCGAAAAAATGTGGAAGGACATGTAGGGACTGGCCTTTGTTGAAACTGATGTAGGCTGAGCGGTTTACTGAAAGTGATGCAAAAGGTGGAAGCCATGTGCGCGTTCGCAAGCCTTTGCTGTTAGTTGCAATAGTGTGATCGTGCTGCGAATAGAATTTTCCCCCATACTTGTTGTTCTCTTGTAAACAAATCACAATTTTGTATGCAATTTTCTTGAATCCACAGTTTTAGTTTGGAATGGCAACAGATAAGATGCATGCAAAAAAAGTTCAAGCAGAAAAAATTCTGTAAAAATGCAGTATCAATATTGTGGCAAATCAGCAAAATAGAAGAACAGCGTATTGTATAGCAATTATACAAGATGGAAAGACATACATACTTATGATATGATCAACAAATTATCGCATTACTGAAATCCATGCATGTGATAAATCGTAAACATATATAGAAGCGTTTTGTAATGATTCAAGGATAAGGAGAAGGGACAACTTAAGATAAACATAAGTACAAATGCATTTATTACCCACTTAAACTAATGTGATCGATTTATGATGATTTTCATGTATAATAGGTTCGAAATCAAAGGTTAAAGATTCATACTTTCATTTGATATTTAAATAGAGATATAGGAAAAGGGTTTAATATTACTATTGATGTGTACAAATGTGACTCCAATACCATCAGCAGAGCTCTGTTGCCCACAGGTGTCCATAACCTTGACAGAGTTGCTCTCTCACCCTTGGAACCATTGTCCTTTATTTATGCTGAGGAAGTGCTAGTGAATTATCATAACGGAGGCCATTGTGTTGGCTTGGTGACCAGATAAATCACAATGCCATTCACTGGGAAGAAGTGAAAAGTGGGCAGGCTGGCTCGTGATGAGACCTCCTGTTACAAGAACTGCTTAATTTTTCAATTGTCCATTGGACCATATCCCTGGTTTGGTGGCCATGATGGGAATGCCACTTGACTTGCTTCCTTATGAACAAGGTAGGCCAGCTCTTGATGAGACCCCCTATCCTCCATCTGCGAAATTATAAAATTATTAATGAAATATGTAAATATTTTTTGTTCATATAGCACTTTCATATTTATTCATAAAGGATGGCTCAACACTCCTTAAGAGTAGGGATGGTGGAAAAAGTCTGAACAGCTCAATAGAAAAGAATATGCCCTTGTTCCTACTCCATAAGTAAAAATCAAAGAAAGTTATAAAATATGAGAAAGAACCAATATGATAAATATAATTGATCATATGAATTTAGTTGTAATAAGACAACAAAATCATGTTATTGATTATGTCCCTTTTTCCTTTTTCTTATCATTACTAAACGACTTTCTTAAAAATGGCGATTTCTTTTGATTTTCTGATTACAGTAAGTTTTGATTTGTATGATTGTGTATCCTTTCATAAATTGTATGTTTGCCTTTCCAAAAGTTCTAAAAATTTTGTTTAAAAAAACAAGAAAAATGTACTCAAAAAGTGTTGTTCCCTTGGAAAGGAACAACAAAAACAATCTACGAAAATGTTGTTCCTTTGGAAAGGAACAACAAGAATAATCTGTGAAAATGTTGTTCCTTTGGAAAGGAACAGCAAGAACAGTCGGTGCTGTTCCTTTTGAAAGGAACAGAAAAACTGTTGTTCCTTTAGAAAGGAACAGCAAAAATGAGCGGTGTTGTTCCTTTTGAAGGGAACAGCGAAATCATGCAAAAAACATATTTTTCTTTTTGAAAATAACAAGAAAATTAATTAGCGAAAATGTTGTTCCTTTTGGAAGGAACAACAAAAATAACACATAAACGCACTGCTTCATAATAGAGACAGCTGTTGTTTCTTAAGAGGAACAATAACTGTCCCTTAAGAGGAACAACGAAAAAATATAAACACGCAAAAAGGAAAAAAAAACAGAGGAAAGAACAAAGCTAATATGCAATCCATTGCCAAACAAATCCAATCGAAAGGATAGTTTATGTATAGGTTTCAAGAAAAAATAATTTTTTATAGAATTGGTGCTACTGAAGAATTGTCTTCTGCAATTGAAACTTGCATGGTGGGGTCCTTATTGTTTAATTTCCACTGGAGAGGAAATCATAATTTGAAGAGATTAACACCTGAAACACAAAAACATAAAAGAAATAAGAAAAGAAACAACACTTTATTAAGTTACAACAACTATGATATTATTTCTAAGAGAATATCAAATCTATTAATGGAAAAAAAAATGATCTTTTTGAAAAATGTTTGGCAGCAGTGACATGAACCTTCAAATGGAAACCAATTCTTAATTTCTTCTTATTATAAATCTGTTAGGTAATAAACTAGATGAAATGCCCTTGTTTCACTAAAAGTTCTCTCCAGAATCACTCGTCCATAAATTGACCTTCTTTGTTTTGCTAAGACCTGCAAAAAACGAGTGTCTACCTGTAGTATAACATTAAATCATGGAGAAAGAGAGGTGCACGAGCTCTCCTGATCTAAGAATTATGCAAAAAAACTAACAAGTAGTTACTCTGTAGAACAAATCAATGGACAAAGTAAAATTAATTTATTACCTGCGGGAGAGTAGTGGCCAATCATGCTAACCAGCAGTGTTTCAATCATAACTTCTTTGTTTTTCATCCGATTTGAGTGATTCCAAAGCCAAATGAGAGCTAATTCAAATTTTTATCTCCGATAGAAAGAGACTTTAAAAATTCAATGCTATGATATGTAAAATTGGCTTAGAACAACCTGCATAATAGAGTCATTTTCGATTTTCCAGCTTAGACTAACAGTTAATATTTCAAGCATAAATTTTTCGTTTGATGGCGGATTGAACCGATTAAAATTGGAGATTAAATTAGATTCATTTATGGATCTCAAATAGAAACAGATTTTGAAGACAAGAAGAATTGATGGGTCAAATACGTTAAGGAACAGCCGAGAAAACAGAGTTTCAAGAATGTTGATGTATGATAGGCAGTCAGTGTTTCGGTCATAAATTCCTCATACGATATCGAAATTGAGTGATTAAAATTGCGTTGTAAACTAGATTCATAGAGGAATCTACCTTAGAAACAATTTTTAAAAATATAGTCATTTAGTCCTCCAAAAACTGACTGTCCCAACTCTGTTCTTGCGCTGCCTACTAGACACCTTGTCAATGTTTTGGTTCTAACTTTTTCGTTTCAAATCCAAATGGAGTGATTCAAATTGGGTTGGAAAGAAGATATCAAGGGATACTTATGATAGAAATATTTTTTAAAAATATTCAATTTTGATCCCCCAAAACATGACTCTCCCAACTGTGTTTTCAGAAATTTCATCAAGCCTGCAAGCCAAAAAAATGATATTCAAGCAATTTTTCCATATTGATGATAAAAATGAATATAAGTGTTTGAAAAATTGTTATTTTTAATATAATTCATCTACATACACGAATAAGTTAGTAATATTTATCATCATTGTTGATTTCCACAGCGTGTTGCAACAAAGAAACAACTATTTTTACAAAAATAAAATAATAAAAAAATGTATTTATTTTATTTTCTCCACTAATCTACTCTTCTTTGAAAATAAAATATGCTTATGTATAAGAGTATTTCTAGTGGAGCCATTTCCAAAATAAGGCCTCCAAAAATGCATGTTGATAAATAGTAGGGTATGAGAGGCCAATTTCCCTTCTTGTAAAAAAATTGGGCAAGAATTCTCAATTTCTTAGGAATCTTGCTCAGTATCTTCTGTTTGGATATGTACCTTAGCAAAGGCTATAGATGGTGACTCTGTGGCCTGAAGGGAAGTAGTAGGTTGTCTAGAAATAACTTTCCTAGGTCCTACTGATGGCTGAGATTTAGTTTTCTTAATAATTTCGTCATTAAAGGTCCTTCTCCCAAGGGTCACCAGTCCCTTAGGTTTTTCAGGTTTGGGAGGAATTTTGCCTTGTTTAGATTTTCTAGTCATTTAAAACAATAAGTCTTCATTCCTACCTAAGAATTTTTTTTTTTACCAAATTTTGCTGTGAAGTGGGCAGTGAGCAAGTATGTTCCTTGCTCGGTGCGCAGGTTCTTACCTTCCGTCTTTAAAACCCAATTCTTCCCAAGCAGAAAAAAGGTCAAATTTGCATCACTCCTTCTAAATAGCATACACTCTCCCCAGCAACAGTGCTAAAATGTCGAGGTATAAAAATGTATTTTTTTAACACCTATTTATCTCACATTAATTATCAATCTGGGAGCGACTTTTTATTTCAAAAGTGTACTATGTCTGAGGCTACAATTCATCCAAGAGCAATGCTATGAAGATGTAGTATAGAATTCTAAATTCAAGAATAAACAAATGTTTGTAAAGGAACCTAATTACAAATGGAAATGCTCTGAAACTTGAATTAAATCAAATTGCAAAACATCGATCATGGATGCAGTAGCAATAACTCTTTCCCTTAAGAATCGATGCAACATAACCAATCTAGGGACTTGGGAGAAATAACCTCTGTCCTCTACAATTAGTGATCTTAAAATAATCAAAATGAAATCGAACTTGAACTACTTGCTGATAAAGATAACTGAATGGTACTGCAAAGGCTAAAAAGGAAAAACAATCTTGTAACTCCTACACATACATAGCAACTGTAACCAAACTATCTGCTAAAGTAAAGCTATGAATCAGAAATAAGCAATATAATTTGAACAACAATTAAAAACTTAACTAATCTCAATAATTCAATCTATCGCCGGCTAATACTGCAGATCAATCAATCACAAAGAATAATAACTTAGAATCGAATACAGAACGACAAAGCTTTCATAATGATAGCAGGATAAATGAACAGAAAAATAAATAGCAATGAAATTCGTTAATGGATCTTGTGTTCAATCTAACAGCAGTCAATCAACTCTGTAATCGAAATAAATAGTAGACACACTTCACACAACAGAGATAAAAGAATAAAAATACAAACAGCGGCTCGCTCCACCAGGGTCGAGCCCTCAACCGTCGGTGAAAGCGCCGCTAGGCTACTGCAAAGCTTGAGAAATGGAACGAGTACTCCTCTTTGTATTAATAAAACATGAATAGCTTTTACATCAGTTGCTCTTTGCTCACAAGAGTCAAGGAATTACAGTGTTACAAACGGAATTCAATAATCATCCATTGTTCCATTGTTCTCCATCCTCTCTAATACACAATACATGCTCTCATTTTATAATCAGAAGAAAGAGAAATTAAATAGCAAATATGATCTCCCATAACAATATTGGATTTCTCCCAACAACTTGATCAACCAAAAAATACATTTCCAACAATCTTTCGACAAGAGCAAGACAAATTTGGCTTTGCAGCTGAGATTTGGAGGACGGCTTCAACAACAAATATGAGAAAATTGTGCTCAAATAACCCAGTGTTTCTCTCAATAGAGGCTGAATTTGGGCAAACCATTCCTTCAAAAAGTTAATTGGGCCCGTTCTGGACAAAACCCATGTTCTAGATTTTCCAAATTCTTCTTCATTTGCCTAGAATCTTAACTGCAAAATTGTCACTTCTTATTCCAGCAAATTTCTGAGTTGGAATATTTCATGATGATTTGGAAATCAAATCTACAATCTGGAAAATATCTTGGAGGCTAAAATGGTGAATGATATTACAAAATATATTAATAAAACATCATTGATAAAATTATGCATAATAATCATCAATTTATTAAAAATAAAGGAGAAAAAATAATATTCATCCATAAGAACATAAATCATTATAAAATGGATTTATATGATAAATTATAATAAATGACATGATTAAGAAGAGTAAAAATAGATGAAATAAGTGTTAAAAAGTGGTCGTATTCATGGCCCAACATACCCCAAACTGAATATATTGCATGCCCTCATGCAACCCAGAAATGAATATATTGCATGTCTTTATGCAATCCAAAGACAAAACCCATGTGTTAATCAAGCAAAGAAAACTTTTCATCCCGACTCATGAAATGGATGGAACAAATGAATTTTTTCTCAAATAATGAATATTCAATTTTAGCAATCTTGATAAAGGCATAACAATTTTTACAGTTGACGTTCAACTATATGTATATGAAGTTGCAGAAAAATGTGACATAAATAACAACAACCCTCATTAATCATTTTCTCAAAAATCAGATCATTTTGATGCACGGATCATGAGATATAAACAAAATCGTTGTAGGTGATAGTGCGTAATTTTCGAAATTTTATGAATTAATTTAGCGTGCAATTATCTGGGTTTGTGTATTTTAATGATACTTCTTTGTTATCCAGAAATCACAAAAATTCAGTTCATAGTTTTAAAGATATATGCAAATCAATTTCTGCACTGTACAAAAATGAAATTGTATGCCTTAAATGAGAAAAAAAGTGGAAAACATCCATCATCTGTAGCAATTCCCCCCTCCAAACTGAAGAATTAGCATGTCCTCATGCGATGCTAGAAAAAAAAGAGAGGTGGTTGCTACAATCTGTTGAAATCGATACTTGGTAAGGAAATCAACACTCCCCCAAACTGAAAGATGAGATGTGTCTAGAAAAATGGGAAGTGATAAAGATATGGAATGAATGATGATAAATAATGCTGAAAGGATGTTCATGAAATTCTCCTAAATTCATAATAAATCAGAAAATTATGCTATTTTACCTCAAGTGTTACCTCAGAAAAAATGTGGAAGGACATGTAGGGACTGACCTTTGTTGAAGCTGATGTAGGCTGAGCGGTTACTGAAAGTGATGCAAAAGTTGTAAGCCATGTACGCGTTTGCGAGCCTTTGCTGTTAGTTGCAATAGTGTGGTCGTGTTGCGAATATAATTTTCGCCCATACTTGTTGTTCTTCTGTAAACAAATCACAATTCTGTATGCAATTTTCTTGAATCCACAGTTTCAATTTGTAATGGCAACAAATATGATGCATGCAAAAAAGTTCAAGCATAATTTTTTTTGTAAAAATGCAGTATCAATATTTTGGCAAAATGGCAGCGTACTTCAGAGCAATTATACAGCATGGAAAGACATACATACTTATGATACAATCAATGAAATTATAGCATTTACTGAAATCCA
>CM076581.1:1402303526-1402467444 GCA_034641835.2 Pinus albicaulis | reverse complement strand
AAGGAGATGAAGGCAACAATGAAGGGAGGCTATTGATTATTGATTTTGAGGTCTTTTTAGATCTAGAATTTTCATGTGACATTCCATTGCTTTCTTAGGTTGTTTAGAAAAGATTGCAAGTGCAGTTTAGCATAGGGTGTTCCTGGTCTGGAATCCAACCTCTTTCTTTGAGTAGCTCTGGAGAGAGGGTTGTACTTCATTCTAATCAGGCATTGTTTCCATATACCTTTTCCTAATTTCTCTATAACACCCATATTCAAAAATTCTACATTTCTGAAGATCAGTTTGGAAGGTGGAGGTTTTTTCAATATTTCAGTTGGAGAGCTGGTGTAGGTTTATTCGTATCACCTTGGGCTTGTAGATCAGCATTCCCAGAGCTTCATTTGAGATTTGGCATTAGGCCAAAAGTTATTCACCTCCTAGCAAAAAAAATTCCCTCTAGAATTACACTGTCCATTATTGCAGATCCAAAGGAGGAAAGAAGTTGCTGGCATCTCAGCTAGTAATCCTGCGAGGGATCATCCCCTCACCTTGCCATTAATATTTCCATTAGCCTGAAGTCTATTTCTACATATTTCAGCAGGAATAGGAGACTATCTTTCCTTTACAGAACAAATTTTATGAGTTGTTTTGTAGTAGGAACTGAAATCATCATTGGAGGATTGAGAAGCTAGATCTAAAGCTTCTAGCTTGTAGATCTGAAGGAGGGATCATCCCTTCAAGCTTAGATCTGATCTTGTGACATATTTTAGCTATCTATTTGTCATATCTAGCTTCAGATCTATAATCCCAACAGATAAAGGATCAAGCCCTAGGATTCTGATTTTCCAAAGCTGTATATCTGGAAAATACTTTCTAGGTTATCTTGGGTTTCCATCACATTGGCCACACCTTGAATTTTGGCATCATCAGAGCTCTTTATCTCCCTAGATATGCATTTCCTTTTGCAACAGTTCATGTATATCTTTAGCAGAAGGGACATCACAGTATTTCTCCCTGTAAGCTCACCAATTATGTAGTGCTAGTTGCAACACCATTGTAGGGTGATTCTAGGCCATCCCTTGGGCTAGATCTACTCATTTTCTATACATTGTGTAACTGATTCATCTCCATATAATAAAATGGCTCAGGTTCTCTATAAATTCTGATGTTGTCTTGAGATTTATTGTTTACTTAGTTGTAGTTCTTATATTTTGTTTAAGTATTACTACATTCTCCCGTTTGGGATATTACAGTGGTATCAGAGCATGATCTTTGGCTCAACTTGTGGACACTTCATCTTTTTCATCAAAAGAAGAAGTAGATAGATGAGATCTATCATGAAGGAGGATAATTTTTCCACTCCCATCTTTCGATCTATTCAAGATCTCTCCAAGGTGGTCTATCAAATGAAGAAGTAAAGGCAAAGGAAGGATCCAAGAAGAAGATTTGAAGAGGAAGGTCCAAACACTTCCTATCAGCAGGAAAGAAAACCAGAGAATCATAGATCTCCTCACAGATCTAATATGTCCATTTTATTTGAAGGAGGTGAGAGATATAGAAATGAAGAAAGAAGAGAACTTGAGACTCATGACACTCTCAGTTTGTATCTTGAAGAGTACAAGGAACAATTTAGAGCTTTCAAAAAGAGTCTAAATCTCCAACAATTCTTTTAACTCAATGAAGAAAGAAGATCATATAACAACGATAGAAGAAAGAGGCACAATAGATTTTATTTTCTTTCATTTGATGGATTTTCCTCAAGCAATGTGAAGGCTTGGAGGACAGAGTTAGATGAATTTTTTGTGCTACATCCTATGGCTGAAAAAGAGGTTGTCCAAATTGCAACACTTCATCTTTTAGGTGAAGCCAATGATTAGTGGTTTAGTCACATGGAGCATGCATAGGTTGTTGGGTATGGATCCTGATTATCTTGTTTACTTTGTATCACAACATTGGACCCCTGTACCTTAAAAGGGGCGCCAACGCTGCCCGTAATTAATTGCTGTCGTGGGGGCGGTAGCGCTTTTCGGAGCCCCCCCTGGCGGGGGTTTTCGAGGGCAGCGCCCCCGAAGCTAAAAACAGATGTAAATATGCCTTGTAAAGCTATAGTAATTTCTAGTCAATCTGGGCCATTCATTAGGAAAATGATCTGACGGTAGAAGTTATGTTTAGATTAGGCTTTTTTGCCCTAGAAGGTGTTACACAATAATTTTTCACCATCCTTGCAATCCCCGTCCCGCACATTGGAGGGCCCATTCTGTGACCTGTGAGTAGTGACATGGCTTGAAATCACATTCATGACATCCCTCTGAATAAGAGCTTTCATTTCCCTGAAGACATCTCCTTGTGAAAAACCTTAAAAATGACCCTTTTTGCATTGGCACGGGCAGACAGTTCAGTACCCACGCCAATGGGGAAAATCCTTCAAAGAGGTCGCGCCAATTGGCGCTCTGTCCCAGAGTCGCACTCGCACCAACCAATTTAAGGAGTGTTTTTTAAAAATAAATGGCGGAAGTTTCGTCCTAACCAATTCATGAACTGGTATCTATCTTGAGTTGGGAGGTTTGGCTCCGGATTTCCATGTAGAGGAAGTGGTTTGCCACCTCTCATAGAAGCTTCCTTGAGGATAGGGCCAATCCGATGATTATAGGGATCCCAACTCCCCTTCCTCCATCTATAAAAGCTTGTCCATCTCCATTGCAAGCTAGTCTTCAAGTTCCCAAATTCCCAAGAGCCTTATCCTGCAAGAGCCTTCGTAATTCCCTTAAGGCCAAATCCAAGCAAGGAGACTATTGTCAAGATTCGAAGAGAGAGGTTTGTCCCATCCTTGACGGGCTTTTCGAGACGTGTTCTGCTGGCGACCCATCGAAGGAGAATTCAACGTCAGAACTATGGTTGTATTCTTCCTTTGATTGATTAATAATAAACGACTATTGGTTATGGTTCCACTCATGTTGTTGTTTATAATGATGAGTTATGTCCTTTCTGACTGACATATAGTTGCATCTACTGGATTTTACGCTTGCGTTTGTTTTTTTCTCGCATGTGCAGGTGTCCTATCACGGAGATCGTGGGGATCGTGATCTACCAGAGCTAAGGAACGGGAGCGCTACTTTCTCTACGAGCGACAGCGTTGGATTCCAGGTAAGCCTTCATCACTAGTTGGTTTATTTGCAATTAGGAACTTTCACTATAGCATGAACGATTGTTACTAGACCTAGTCTGGGCTATTAGGGAATGCCTCTGTTTGCAGAGGGGATTTACCTCCACAACAAATTGGCGACTCCACTGGGGATCGTTAGCTTGTTGTCGTTCGTTTTATAAGCTACAGGCGGAGCCTGAAGTTGGCCAGATAGCCTTCGAAATGCTTTTTCTCTACAATTGCGAAGTAGATCAAAGCTGCTTCATTCAATCTCCGGTTTAGTTTGTAAACTGAACACTTGGAGCATTGTCTTGTCTTTTCGGTCGGTTCTTGATCCTCCTTCCTTGATCAGCTCTTTTGGGCTGCTTCTTTATGTGAATTTGGGTCTTTGATAGCTTGATCATCACTGGTCTACTTGTTGGATTGCTCTTTTTTATTTTTTACTGGGAAACTCGACTGGCGCGCTTTTCAACTTGACAGTCGTGCCCATTGGCGTAGGTTACTTGTGTATTACCAGCGCCAATTCGTCTCTGGCACTAGTTTCAGCGTCACAGTCGCGCCAATCCTGTGAGGCACTAGGGTTTGCTCAGTTTTGAGATTCATAAGCCTGATCTGTGTGTTTGGTCTTGATTTTTCCACTATTTGAGTGTTTTGGAGTCTTCATTGATTGACTGTTACCTTCATCCTTTGGCTGTTTGCCCATTTCCATCGATTTTGCATTCTAGCCCTAGGTCATCTAGGTGCTATTGTGTGTCGAGCCTTCCTTGGGAGCTTTTGGTTTATATCGATTCAGTCAACCTTGTGATTGCTTCTTTGCATTCATTTGGTGCTTTTCTATTGTCTCATTGCGTTGTTTGAGTGATTGTTTCCTTCTCCATTCGAATTCTGCCTTGTCTCGTTTGGGCCTAGATTACACGGCTCATTTGGAGTCTTTGGGATTCTTTTCATTTTGAGGGAATTTTGCTTGATTTGAGGTCTAATTGTACATTTGCATTGAGTGGATTTGCTTGTTTTTTCCCTCTTGTCATCATTTCTCAAATTGCTCTTGCATTAGTTTTCATTTTTTAGCGCACTTTGCTCTGAAATATTGAAAATAAAAAAATATCTTTTGCTTTTCATTAGTTAATGTGAATTAGATCTTTTCGGTGTTATTAGTGATTGGTAACCTTGAACGAAAATCTTTTTAGTTTTCATTAGCTGCATTAGAGACATCATTGGTTGTTTTCTGTTCATTTCGTTATTGTGTGAAAATCTCTCAACTCTCTCATAAATAGCTTTCATCGAATGAAATGATATACTGTGGCATATAGAGTGCATTTAGGAGATTTTGAGACATTACATTCGCTAGGGCCTGAAAACTGAAACGTAATTGAAGCTAAACTTTAAAATTTGCTCAATTTACACTAAGGCAGCATTGAAATCTAACGAAACACATTTAGTGGTCTAGGCTAGAGACGTGTTCCGGCGTCTTAAAACCTAGTAGTTGTCGTTCGCCTCTTGGCTTTAGACAGCGCTAGTATGGACTTGTGCTTCCCGTACCGTCACGTATATAAAGGGAGACCCCACTAGGTTTCAATCCTTTATCCATAGGAAGCAGATTTTGCCGCCCTATACCCGTGATAGACCGGACACAACATTCGGGGAGATTGCCTTCATGTACGGAAAGTCCTTGGTTGATTTCTCTTTCATTTTGAAACCAAGGTGTATATTGCAGTTCACGGTTATTTGGTACACCCTTTGCCTAGTATTCCTGAGTAGTCATTTGATCTTTTCTGACTCTTTAAATTTGAAAGGATCACCAAGCGCTTGTCCTTTCACACTTGCTTCAAAAATAAAAGAGATAGAGTCACCTTTCACTCATTTCTCGACTCTTAAAACATGAAACGGTAAAGTTTCTAAGTTTAAATGTGGTAAAACAAAACACCCGTGATCACACGCCCTCTTAGATTTTGCTTGTTGGCCGTTTGATTGTGTGTCTTGACTCTTTTTCAGCCCGTGTGTGTGTTTGATCTTTTTCTCTTGTCGTTACTACCACAGTGGTGGAACCTTCTGTTTCATCTACTGGTAGTCCATATACGGATGATTCATCAAAGGTTTCCCAAACCTCTGCTGAACCTCAGCAGCCCATTGTTTCTGAGTTTCCTGACGGGGGACCGGTTCTTGCTGAGCAACCCTTTGGGGGACCAGTTGAGTTCAATTGGCCCTTTTCCGACCCTTGGTTTGGATTGGGAGTAGGGGAAGATTTCCCTTCTCTTACATCGGGTTCGCCTTTTATAGCTGCTATTATTCCTCCTAGTCCTCGCCGTCTATTACGAGATCTAGCGGCAGGCCCCAACATGAGTGAATCCAGCGAGGAAATCCCCACGTCCGATGAAGATTACCAGTTATTTCCTCGGAGATTATTTCCAGGAGACAACCCTGAACCAGTTGTTATTTCATCACTCGGTCAGATCATTGCCGCCACAGCCTCTATGGGGGTATCAGCGCCTTCTACGAGGCCGGTGGTTCCTTCATTGGGGATGTCTCCTCAGACACCTGTCACGTTGTCCCCTCAAGTAACTTATGTACCTGTTTGGCCCACTGTCTGTGTGGCCGCATCTGCACCCGCTGTCACGGCACACTCCGCGAGGGTTGTGTCGCCTCCTAAATACGTCTATATAGCGACTGCTATGCCGGAGAACATCTCTCCGGAGGAGTATCAGTTGTCCCTACAACAGCCGAACCCCGAGGTTGGACAAACCTCTCAAGATCCCAACCGCCCGTATTTTTCGCATTATGCACAGGATGGTACACCCGTGTATGCTTTTCCATATCAGTATGATGAACACGGGAACATTTTACGTTTACCAGCTCCAGAGGCTCACCTTCATGCTCAAGGTTTACCCTATAACTAGTCTGGACATCCTTATAACCCGCAAGGCCAACCTTCGGGCCAGCCTGCCTATCCTTATGACCTACAGGGGCAGCCTTTACAAGGCTATCTTGCAGGCCAGCAAGGGCCATCGTATGGTCCGCAAGGACAGTATTACAACCCTTCCGGTAAACCTGTGCAGCCTCAGTCGGGGTACCAACCGGGGCCGGTATATGGTCCTGGGGGGCAAGTCCAACCTTCCCAACCCATGCAACCTTAGTATCATGTTAATCCAAATGTTGCACACTATCCAGGACCATCCTATGCTCCTGCTGCAGGTCAAACCAGTTACCAGCCACCACCTGGCTCCATACCTCCACCAGGCCAACCGGTCTATCCGGCACAACCTGGTGTACCTCCTCCAGGCCAACCAGTTCATCCGGTACAACCCAGTGCTTCTCAACAGCCAGGTCAACCTGCGCAACCGGCACAACCTGTAAATCCGGGTCAACCTATTAACCCAGGGTAGCTCGCTCAGCCAGGTCAGCCTGCTCAACCAGGCCAGCCTGCACATCCTATCAACCCTGCCCAACAGCCGAGTTATTCAACGCCGCAACCAAATCCATCGTTGCACCCTAATTATCAGGCTCAGTAGGGCCCCACCTATCAACAGCCCACTCAACCTCAAGGCGGCTACTATTCTCATGGTCAATACCGACCGAATTATAGCTAGTCCCAAGGTTCTAACTATCGTCCTCAACAACCCGGCTATACCTATACTCAGCAGCCAAATCCAAATGTTGCTTACACAGGGCCGACTCATAATCAGAGTCCATACTCTGGTTACCAACCGCCGTACGCTGGTTACCAGCAACCGAATCAGGCTGGTTATACGACCTATACCCCCTACGGTCAGAATCCTACGGGACAGCACCCATGGGGGCAAGGATATTCCCAACCAGCGTGGAGTACAGGTATTGGTCCTTATCCAAGGCCAGGTATGTCGTCCAATCTGCCATTGCCATTTCTGGCTACCTTAGAGTTACCGGATGTTTCGAAATTAACCAATGATCCGATTTTGCACAATCCTTATTGGCCTCTGGTTCCTACCAAGGTGCCCGGTGATTGCCCCAAGTTTGAGGGTAAAGCTGGGGAGGACCCCCAAGCTCATGTGATGACTTACCATCTTTGGTGTTCGTCCAACTCTTGGGTGGATGATTCAATCCGTCTGCGCCTCTTCCAGCGCACTTTGACTAGCGCTGCTGCTAAGTGGTATATCGAATTATCCCGTGGCATCTTTCAAGATTTCAATACGTTAGCCATGGCTTTTCTGACTCACTTTCAGTTACCGGTTCGCTACGAAGCCGGGACGCACCTCCTGACTTCTTTGAAGCAGGACAAAGCCACCCACATTTTTTATCACATTCATGAGTGGCGACGTCGTCGTAGACTGATCAAGTTCCATATACCTGATCAGATACTAACTCATTGGTTCACCACCTCCTTCGTTAACAAAATCGCCCAAGATATTGCTATGGGATTGTGTGTGACTGAAGAACAAGCCATAGCGCATGCCCAATATCTGGATCTGGTATACTCACAGTCCAGCACACTGTATGATATTTTTCCTGATGCTCCACGATCTGGAACCTCTAAAGCTCCACCTACCCCAGCAGTGGATGGTGTTATTTGTTCCGTGTCTCAGAATTCGAAGAAATCCTCGAATAGGAAGCAGAAGTCCAACTCATCCAATAATTCTACTCCTCCCGCCCCTACCGATTCTGGAAAAACTGCAGAGGTTAACGTCGTTCAGGCCAATCCTACGGAAAAAGCCTCCAAAGGGAAAAAGAAGGGCAAAGGTAAATCCAAATCCGACGCCCCAAAGACAGAATCCAAACCTCGCACTGAGGATGGTTCTCAACGTAAACCGAAGTACCCCTGGCTCATTTGTGAAGGAGATCATTATACCAAGGATTTTCCACGACGATCTGAAGTTAGTCAACTTCTAAAAGGCTCCAAAGGGACTCCGGCAGTTCTTAAAGAACCATTCCCGTCTCAGCAGACCCAGATGGTTGAACAGCCTTCACCATCTGCACCATTTGGGTCCTAGGTATTTATAATGAATGGTGTTGCACCTATCTCTATTGCTACGCATTCGAAGGATTACAATGAATTGCACCAGGCACCTAGGAAGGCAGTTGCAGATGGCCCACCTCCCCCACCTGTCTCTGGTTCGTTGGAAATTGAGAAGCCTACTCCTGAACCTGTTGTGAAGCCACCTTCTAAAGGTGTTCTACGAAGATCATCTTACAATCCGAATGCCCGTGCCTCTCAGCACTACAGTATTGTTGAGGATTTGGCACAGGCGCCTTCTTCTATGTCTGCACTAGAACTTCTTCAAAGTTGTCCTTCGCAACGGAAGGCTTTGTTGTCTGCAATCGGTGGCATTGATCCCGCCGATTCAAGTCTTTTCACCTTCGACTTAGAAAATTTCACCCCCCGACTTCCACATCAGATCGCTCTTGTTATTCAAGTCGGGATCAACAGTCTTAACATCCATAGGGCCATTGTGGATGAAGGTGCCTCTACCTATGTCATGCCGTCCGCCTGCTGGAAGGCCATTGGCTCTCCGGCTCTTTCATCATCTCCCAATGCCCTAGAGGCATTCGATGGTTAGGAATCCAAACCCCTGGGTGTTCTCGAGAGTTTAGAGATTACTTTACAGGGGAAGACAATCAACGTAGAAGTAGAAGTGGTTGATGCCAAGCTTAACTACAATATACTTCTCGGCCGCAGCTGGACTCATGCCATGCTATGTGTGCCATCCACCCTCTTTCGACTTCTTAAGTTCCCTCACGAGGGAAAAATCGTTACGGTGGATCAGTTGTCTTTCTTCACCTCCACCTCCGAGAACAACGTTCCATACGTGGATCAGATCCCAAATCCCCTTGACAGTGTAGGGCCCGGTCTCTTCAAAGACCCCGTCCTCATGGGTATTTTTCCCGCGCCACCACTGCACACCGCTCAAGTTAATATGATCTCTAGGTCTAATGACCCATGGCTCATCCCTTCACCTGAGAAGGTGACTGATTTTGGAGAATCGATGCCCTTAACTCCAGTAGAGATTATTTACTGCAAAATCATTTCCGCATATGATCCTCCTCCTCCTCAGCATGCTCCTTTGAGCATGGCTTTAGATGTCTACTCTCAATCCCCCTGGCTCGGTCAGGCCGATTCACCTGATCCTCTCAAAGAGATTTTCCCTTCTGACGAAGCCATTATTGAAACAATGTCTCTTGAGGAGCTGCCTTGGAGAAATGGACATCATCGTTCCTCCTTCATGCCCTGCCTGGGGGCAATGTCAGATTTTCTAGAGCGCTTTGCATCTCAGGTTCCCACTCCACCTCTCTAGATGCCCATATTAACACATGAGGTGCTTTCAGAGAGAAACCTGAGCAACATCACTCAAACCATTCCAATCGAAATCTCTGTTAAACCGGGGATAGTTGAGAATATACATGTGGGAGTGACTTGCTCTCCTGACGAGATACGATTCTATACTGATATTTTTCATGAATTCAGAGACGTGTTTGCTTGGTCCTATGAGGAAATTCCTGGGATTGATCCCAGTATCATAGTCCA
Source organism: Pinus albicaulis (assembly GCA_034641835.2). Classification (NCBI taxonomy): domain Eukaryota; kingdom Viridiplantae; phylum Streptophyta; class Pinopsida; order Pinales; family Pinaceae; genus Pinus; species Pinus albicaulis. The sequence goes on along the minus strand of CM076581.1, from coordinate 1,402,457,827 downwards.
CGAGATTCCTACCTATCCTGGTGTGAAACCCGTGCGCCAACGCCTACGCCCAGTGCATCCTCGCAAAGTCGCTGCCATTAAAGCAGAAGTTGAGAAACTTCTGAACGCGGGCTTCATTTACCCAATTCCCCTCACAGAATGGGTCTCAAATATTGTCCCTGCAGACAAAAAGCAGGGGACTATCAGAGTCTGTGTTGATTATCGCGATATTAATCGCGCCTGTCCTAAGGAAAACTATCCCACTCCTTTTATAGACCAAATCATCGATGAATGTGCTGGGAGTGAGATTTATTCCTTGATGGATGGCTTCTCTGGGTATAATCAGATAAACATTCTACCCGAGGATCAACACAAGACCGAATTCATCTATCCGTGGGGTACTTTCGCTTATAAAAAGCTCCCGTTCGGCTTGAAGAACACTGGAGCCACTTTCCAGCATGCAATGTCTTACGCTTTCCACGACATACACCATATCATTCAGCCTTATCTGGACGACTTGCCAGCTCACTCAGCTAGGCGAGAGGACCACCCTGAACACCTCCGCCAGATTTTCCTTCGCTATAGGCGCTACAATATTAGGCTTAATCCTCATAAATGCGTCTTTTGCGTGGATTCTGGCCGTCTTTTGGGATTCATAGTCTCCAAAGACGGAATTCACCTTGACCCTTTAAAGGTCGAGGCTATCATCAATCTCCCATCACCCTCCTCGTTATATCAGTTGCAGAGTCTGCAAGGAAAAGCTAACTTCCTTTAACGCTTTATCCCGAACTATGCGGAGGTGGCCAAAGGATTCACGCGTCTCTTAAAGCAGAATGTTCCCTTTCATTGGGACGAAATTGCTCAACAATCCTTTGAGAAGCTCAAGACGTTACTCGTTAATGCTCCTTTGCTTCGTCCTCCTAACTATCACTGTGATTTCAATTTGTATCTCGCCGCCGCGTTTAGCACCATAGCTATGGTTATGGTGCAGGATGACGATGATGGAAATGAACATGTCATTTATTATACGCGTTTATGAACATGTCATTTATGAACATGTCCCGGCACTTTCGCCACTACATCTTGTTGCGCACAACAACCGTGGTTTCGGATTGCAACCCCATGACATATATTCTTTCTCGACAATTACTGGGGGGAAAATACTCCAAATGGATCGTTATCCTTTAGGAGTTCGACTTAGAATTCACCACTGCTAAGTCGACCAAATCACTGGTTTTTGCGGACCTTATTTGCTCGCTCCCGACAGACTTCACCCCCACTCATTCCGAGGATCATATCCCGGACGAAACTCTTTTCCTTATCAGCACTCGTGACCCATGGTATGGCGATATTATTGTGTATCTTCAGACCTCGACGTTTCGGTCTAAGTTGACTAAAGATGCCCAACGTCGGATTCGGCATCAGTCTCAACCCTACCGTATAGTAGGAGATACTTTATACTACGTTGGAGTAGATTCGGTGCTCCGCCGGTGCCTCACCCTCGAAGAGGCTGAAAGGGTCCTAAATGACTGCCACAGTGGCGCCTGTGGCGGTCATATGTCCGGATATGCCACTGCCCAGAAAATTCTGCGAGCAGGTTACTTCTGGCCGTCAATATTCAAAGACTATATCGTCACAGTCCGTAAATGTCACGCATGCCAGGTCTTTCAGCGCAAGAGGCACGCGCCGCCTCTCCCTTTGCATCCTGTTATTGCCATCGACCCTTTTGCGAAATGGGGCGTAGATTTTATGACGTGTAACCCTCATTTGGCTAGGGGGCATGCGTATATAATCGTTGTCGTAGACTACTTTACGAAGTGGGCCGAAGCGATGCCTACACTAGCTGCCGACGGTAAGACAACTGCCCAATTTATCTTCAACCATATTATTGTGTGTTTCGGGATCCCTCAGGCCATTGTTACCGACCATGGTACCCATTTTTGAGATTACATGATGGCCGAGCTGACATCAAGATTGGGCTTATGCCACGATAGCTCAACGCCATATTACCCCCAGGCAAATGGCCAGGTTGAGGATGTAAACAAGGTTTTGGTCACAATGCTTCAACGGAAAGTTGGTATTCATAAATCCAATTGGCATCTCCAACTGTTCTCAGCTCTTTGGGCCTACCGGACGTCAGCAAAGAGTGCAACTGGATTCACACCTTTCCAATTGGTGTACGGTCTGGAAGCAACTCTTCCGGTTGAGTGCGAAATTCCTTCTTTGAAGTTAGCTGTAGAACTTTTGCCCGACACTTCTCCTGAGGAAGAGCGTCTTTTGTATCTGGAACGGTTAGATGAAACCCACCGTTTGGCTGCTTTAGTCATTGAAGCACAAAAGAAGCGGGTCAAAGCTCACTTTGATCAATCAGTTTCTCCACGTTCCTTTGTCGAAGGGGACCTCGTCCTCCTATACGATCAAGCGCATGACAAGCTTGGGGCCGGTAAGTTCCAACCTATGTGGCATGGGCCCTACATAGTAAAACGCGTTTTGAAAAATGGGGCTTATGAGCTTATAGATTATGAAGGAGTTCCGCTGGCGCAGCCCAGAAATGGGTTGTACCTCAAAAAATACTACGCCTGAAGTGATTTTTGGTGTGGTGTGTGTACATAGGTGTGTATTTTTCATTTGTGTGCATGTGTGGTGTGGTGTGAGATGTAAACATCTTTCTGCTGATCGGGTCTTCCTGATTGTGCAGATGTCCATCAATCCGTTTGTTGGTTTCGCGGATGGTGCCTCCCGCAGTACCAGGAATCTATCTTCGGCAGCCTGGGTAATCTACGATCCTGCTGGTGAGTTGGTCAACCTGCAAGGTGTGTGTCTGGGACGTGCTACAAATAACATCGCGGAATATAGTGTTGTGTTAGAATTATTAACTGAGGCTGTAAACCTTGGTATCCATGAATTACTTGTGTATCTAGACTCACAACTTGTAGTATCACAACTTAACGGTCATTATTCAGTCAAAAACCCATCCATTTTACGTCTGTATCTGCGTATTCGTTTACTGGAAAGAAATTTTGACTATATTACATATCAACATATACCCAGACATATGAATACATTGACAGATGCAGTAGCTAATATGGTGCTAGATAGACATTTGCGCAATTTGTAAAACAACATCACATGTAAAAAGAAAGATCCATCCAGAAATAGATATGTATATATATAGATATCAAAATGTTTACATAATGTGCATTACATAAAATCAAAAAATATACATGTTTGTCTTAATACATCCGGAGACGACATGTCTCTCAAAAAATATGCATGAAATAAGCCCTAGGTGTCTAATCTGCGTGGTGCTCATGATAACAAGTCACCGCATGCACTAAGCGTCTCAGAAGACGGTGGAGGCGACTAGGCACTCCCACCGTATGTCTCTGGTATGCTAGTGGAACATCTGCCAGTCGGGCATAGTCTGGAATCCCCCGGGCGATCCCCTCGAGGTTCTGGATCAACTCTCCTCTCTTGGCACCCTCCGCCTGAGGGTCAGCTGCGGGATGAGTTCTCTGTGAAATAGGAGACATACCGGCAGGTCTCTCTGGGCCGACATCTACATAGAAATAAAACTTTTGTTAGGATGGGCATATATTACCAAAAAAAATTCATAAAACATAAAAATAAAAAAGAGAGATCATACCCAACTCCTCATCCCAGTAATCTCCCTCCAGGAGTGGAAGGTCTGGGTCTCTAGTGAAATCGGTCCCTGCATATGGCCAATCCTCGACCACAATCAACTGACGCCGTAACCATCCAAAAAACTCCGACCTCCAGGACATCTGTTGGCCTCCTCCTGATCTGGGCATCAGTGCTGCCCAGCGAGCCATCCTCGGCTCTCGTGGTACCGACTCAGCTACTATGGCCCCTTGGCCCTGAAAGATAGGTAGTCGTTCCGGGATGAACGATACCAAGATGGAACCGTAGCCAAACTGTTTTAGCTTGGCCTGCTTACACTTTGTGAGCTGTCTTTTCATATTTGTTGTCACTGCAGTAGCCTAATCAAATAGTGTCGGATTCATACACTCAGCAGCTAGGAGGAGTTGGGCCTTGGTCGCCTCGTGCGGTGCCTGCGACCCTGCAGCCCGCGTGATGGTATGTAGCACCACTCTGAGTGCTAGATCGGGGATGGTATGGATATCTACCTTGCCGCTTCCCGATCCCAGTCGTGCCCCTTGGCACACTCTTGCCATCACCTGCTCCATCTTCTCTCCAGATGGTCTGCTGCCTGTCAAGACGGGCACCGGACCTTTGCGCGACAGTCCGGTTATGAAATATACGTCGGAAACCTCAAGTTCTAATACTTGGTCCCGCAGCTTGAACACTTGTTCATTTTCGTCCCATACGCTGATCAGGTATTGCAGGAGCTCCGGTTGAGCTCGTAAGCAAGGTGTCAGGAAGAACTTTTTAAGCCCACAGTTCTTGAGGGCATTCATACAAGTCTCATTCTCCATAGCATGTTCATCCTCTTCCCCATGCTCGCTCTCTTTCCATTCGATAGCCATTTTGCTCGGTTGCCTGCATCAACATGGTCAAAAACCCTTGATTAGATCTCTGTTATGCTCGAAATTTCATGTAAATCACTAGCTGTTTGGAAATTTGAAACGGGAAACCACACTGCGCCATTGGCGCGGCTGTTTTCTTAATAGTCGCACCAGTTGGCACGGGCCCTTTGTATGCAAAAGGCCATTGGCGCGGGTCCGTGCCCGATACCCGCGCCAATGGGCGAAGCCCTAAAATTTTAAAAAATTCTCCACAGAAGTCTAATGAGAAATGGAAAACTATAAAAAATGGATTAAAATGGAGTACGGGGAAATGCCTCTTACCTGGAACGAACGGGAATCTGAATGGTAGCCCGGATCAGTTGCAATTGCCGTCAGAAGTTCGCACACAAACAGACCACTGTTGCTCTCCTATGAGGTAAATAGTAAAAGTAATTTTGTTTTTACCATTTGAGACTTATTTATAACTTTTTGAAATCTCATTAGGTTTTAAAAGTCATTTTTTATTAATATTTTAATATATTTTGTCGAAAATGGATTTTACACTTGCCTTTGTGTGCAGCAACAGGTTTTTTACGCGACTTAAACGGTGAAACGAGTTGTATTTTATACTTTTTCGGACTCGGTAAAAACACGAAAAAGTCATTTTGGAGTCATCTTTCAGCTCTTTTCTGACTCTCTAAACATGAAAAGATTGCCGAGGCCCTTGTCGTTTCAATCTCGTTAAAGTGGCTGCGAAATGACATCTACCCAGTATACGTTTACCCCTTTTTCGGGCTGGGATAGATTATTTATGAAAAAGGAATACCCTAGCCTATCGCGACTAGGAGGTTTTCTCAGACATAGTTTTCTACCTTTTCGGATCTGAGGAACTATTTACGAAAAGGGACCTTTGGAGTTTACTTTTCAGCTGTCTTTTCCAACTCTCTAAACATGAAAAGACGCTGAGTTCTTCCTTTGTCAGACTCGTTAAACCCTGATGACATCGGATTCAGTCATAATGACGCTACTCGAGTCTCTCCTTCCTAGGGCTCGTTAAACGTACTAGGATGGACTTATATCACAAGCATATGCTATCCCCTTCAAGCTTGTTATCAAAAATAATTGGGGTACTCGCCAGAAATGGCAGGGAAAAAATGGAACCAACATCATTGTCGTGTCGGCAGTATGTCGCTCTTGAACATGGCACTTGTCTGCATTCGTGTCGAGTTGGGGACATCTCATCTCGTTTTTCACTTGCCTCTATGGGTTTGGGTAATCCCTTTTGACCTCTCATCTGCTCTTTGCCTCGTCACTATGACCTCTAATCTTTTGATGTCAAATACTACCAAGTCCACTGTCGTGTCGTTCATATGTTCAAGAGAAGTTGACCTCTGCAAGTACCAACCTTCCTCTGATTCTCATCTGATCGTGATTCACAAAAACACTATGTTCCTCTGTCTCGCGTCGATGAAGTGGGAAACACTATGGCCCACCTTCGATCAAGGTCACTTCCTGTCGACTTCAGCTCATTATCCAGGAAGTTGATCTAGAGACTCCCTTCTGGTACCTTGGAGCCTGCATGCCTCAATGGCAGGTTCTTCGCATTCGACGCGAGGTTTTCATCATTGGCCTCCGATCGAGTGATTCTACGGGTGTTCGACGCCAGCTCATTGATTCACATGCCGTAGACTGTACCTGTAGTACCTTGAGGACCATTGTCATTAATGGTGGTACCTCTCGCGTCTGTTAACAGCTTTCATCATTGGCTGGTAATCAGACGATGTTCTCGCATGTTCGACTTCAGCCCATTTATTCACATGCTTGGACTTGTACTGTGTTCAGGTCGAGATGGAGCGCAAGACCCTGGATTGTGTCTGTTGTAATTTAGGCTACAATTTTGTGGATTAATATGATTGGTTACATGACTCACTTACTGGATGGCTGCGACTATACCTGAGTCTATTTATCGATCCTCACTGGATGGCTGCGCCCATGCCTTGGATCTGGATTATTGTATACTCTGTTATGGATGGCTACGCCCATACCGCATATATATCATGTATCTGAGATATCAGTTGTACTTCTCCACGCAGGTTTTCCGACATCGGAGTTTTCAGTTGGACACGTTCTCGTAAAGCATTTCACCCCTCTCTCTCTCTCAGGCCTCATGCTTTAGGGGGCATTTGTTACACAGTAATTTGTCACCGTCCCTGCAATTCCTGTCCCGCACATTGGAGGGCTCATTCCGTGACCTGTGAGCAGTGACATGGCTTGAAATCATTTCATGACATCCCTCTGAACAAGGGCTTTCATTGCCCTGAAGATATCTCCTTGTGAAAAACCCTAAAAATGGCCCTTTTTGCATTGGCGCGGGCAGACAGTTCAGTACCCATGCCAATGGGGAAAATCCTTCAAAGAGGTCGCGCCAATTGGCGCTCTGTCCCAGAGTCGCACTCGCGCCAGCCAATTTAAGGAGTGTTTTTTAAAAATAAATGGCGGAAGTTTTGTCCTAACCAATTCATGAACTGGTATCTATCTTGAGTTGGGAGGTTTGGCTCCGGATTTCCATGTAGAGGAAGTGGTTTGCCACCTCTCATGGAAGCTTCCTTGAGGATAGGGCCAATCCTATGATTATAGGGATCCCAACTCCCCTTCCTCCATCTATAAAAGCTTGCCCATATCCATTGCAAGCTAGTCTTCAAGTTCCCAAATTCCCAAGAGCCTTATGCTGCAAGAGCCTCCATAATTCCCTTAAGGCCAAATCCAAGCAAGGAGACTATTTTCAAGATCCGAAGAGAGAGGTTTGTCCCATCCTTGACAGGATTTTCGAGACGTGTTCTGCTGGCGACCCTCCGAAGGAGAATTCAACGTCAGAACTATGGTTGTATTCTTCCTTTGATTGATTAATAATAAACGACTATTGGTTATGGTTCCACTCTTGTTGTTGTTTATAATGATGAGTTATGTCCTTTCTGACTGACATATAGTTGCATCTAATAGATTTTACGCTTGCATTTGTTTTGTTTCTCGCGTGTGTAGGTGTCCTATCACAGAGATCGTGGAGATCGTGATCTGCCAGAGCTAAGGAACAAGAGCGCTACTTTCTCTACGAGCGACAGCGTTGGATTCCAGGTAAGCCTTCATCGCTAGTTGATTTATTTGCAATTAGGAACCTACACTATAGCATGAACAATTGTTGCTAGATCCAGTCTAGCCTAGTAGGGATCGCCTTTATCTGCAAAGGGGACTTACCTCCACAACAGAAGGCAACCCCTCGCTTTTTATGAGGGCATTGTATTGCGGCTGTGTATTTGTATGTGTATTCTCGGAGCGAGAAACAGAGAGGGATACTGTGAGAGAGAATAGAGGATATTACAGCGGATCTGTTGTAGGTTTTGTCTCTTCATTTTTGCTGGATAATAGAAAGGAAGGACTGGCTGTTCGAGGTGGACGTAGGCCAAACTGGGTGAACCACATATATCTGTGTCTCTCTAGTTTTATGTACTTTGCGTGCTTTTATTTTCCGCATATTTTATGTGTTGCATTGCTCTGTAATATTTAATTTTCTAACAACTGGTATCAGAGCTGAAGGTATATTTGACTGATAAACTTGCAGGAATGAAGGGTTCCTGGTTTGAGTGGGAGCAATGGCGGACAATGGTAAGTTTAGGGTCGAGAAATTTAACGGCCAAAACTTTCCGCTGTGGAAGATGTAGATGGAAGATTATCTGTATCAGAAATATCTGTACCTACCATTGAGTGGAAAAACAAAGAATCCGGCGGCCATGATAGACCCGGAATGGAAAATTCTTGATAGAAAGGCACCCGGAACAGTACGGTTGTGTCTTGCGGCGTCAGTTGCCTTCAATATTTCAAAGGAAACAACAACAGAGGGTTTGATGCAGACATTAGCGAAACTATATGAAAAACCCTCGGCCTCAAACAAGGTATTTCTTATGAAACAACTATTTAATATGAAGATTTCGGAAGGTGGATCTGTTGCAGACCATTTAAATGAATTTAATACAGTTACCAGTTAGTTAAGTTCTGTAGGGGTAAACTTTGATGATGAAGTTAGAGCTCTGTTATTCTTGTGCTCATTGCCAGAGATTTGGAATGGTTTAGTAATGGCCATTAGTAACTCTATCTTTGGATCTAGTACTTTAAAGTTTGATGATGTTGTTGGTGCTATCCTTAGTGAGGAAATGCGACGGAAAAGCTCCGGTGAGACATTAGGTAATGCTTTGAGTGCAGAGTCTAGGGGAAGAAGAATGGAAAGAGGAAAGAGCTCGAGATATTGCAGTAAATCAAGGAAAGGCAGATCCATGTCCAGATCGGGGATAGTGTGCTGGAATTGCGGAAAGAAAGGACACCTAAAGAAAGACTATAGATCTCAGAAGGGAAAAGAAGGAGACACACAGCAAGAAAACAATCATGAAGCAAATGTGACAGGTGATGTGTTACAAGATGCTTTGATTCTTTCTTTTGAAAATGTTACTGATTCTTGGGTTGTAGATTCAAGGGCTTCATTCCATGCCACACCTGATAAGAAATATTTTCATGACTATGTTCAAGGAGATTTTGGACAAGTTCGTTTGGGTGATGATAAAAACTATAAAATTGTTGGAATGGGTAAAGTTCTTGTAAAACAACAAAATGGAAACCAATGGCTACTAAAGGAGGTAAGGCATGTTGCAGATCTGAAGAAAAATTTGATTTCAATAGGGTAGTTAGGAAGTGAAGGTTGTGTGACAACTTTCACAGATAAAACTTGGAATGTTACCAAAGGAGCGCTGGTAATAGCAAAAGGTGAAAAGGTTGGTACATTGTATTTATGCAATGGTATTTCTAACTATGTTAATGCTTTAACTTCCAAAGGAGCAGATGCAACATTATGGCATCATATGCTCAGACACATGAGTGAGAAGGGAATGAAGATTCTTCACTCAAGAAATTTGTTGCCAGGTTTGAAGAATTTTGATTTGGATTTCTATGAGAATTGCATTTATGGAAAACAAAAGAGAGTCAGATTTCTCAGAGTTGGGAAAGAAAAGAAGAGAAAAAAATTGGAGCTTGTGCATACAAATGTATGGGGACCTACTCAGGTATCATCTCTCAGTGGCTCTCGTTATTATGTTACTTTTATTGATGATGCAACTAGAAAAACATGGATTTATTGTACTCATAATAAATCTTATGTATTTGATACTTTCAAGAAATGGAAAGCTTTGGTTGAGATTGAGACAGGAAAGAAGTTGACGTGTCTCAGATCAGACAATGGAGGTGAATATTACAGCAAAGAGTTTGATAGGTACTGTTCAGAGCATGGAATTCGTAGAGAGAAGATAGTTCCAAGAACACCACAAGAAAATGGTGTGTCAGAAAGGATGAACAGAACAATCATGGAGTGTGCAAGGTGCATGAGATTGCATGCAGGATTGCCTTTACAATTTTGGGCAGATGCTGTAGATACTATTGTTTATCTAATAAACAGAGGGCCTTCAATTTCCTTGGATGGTGGTATTCCAGAGGAAGCATGGACAGGTAAAAAGGTAAACTACTCTTTTTTAAATCCTTTTGGTTGTGAGGCCTTTGTCCATATTAATATTCAATGAAAAGGTCTTGTATAAGAATCAGTTGCAGGAAAAGAAACAGGAAAAAGAAAGCAAGGAATACGCGGTTCTTGATGAGATATTTGAAAAAGTAAAGGTGCCTGAAAATAATAATAATCAACAACCCCAGCAGCAAAAACCACCACAACAGCAACAGGCACCTCAAACACCTGAAAGTGGTGTTAGAAGATCTACCAGGATAAGTAGACGCCCTGAACAATACTCTCCTTCATTATATTATTTATTGCTGACTGATTCTGGTGAACTTGAATGTTATGAAGAAGCAATGCAGGTTGAAAGTAGGAAGAAGTGGGAGCTAGCCATGGAAGAAGAGATGGACTCCTTAATGCATAACCAGACTTGGGACTTAGTCAAGTTGCCTGCAGGTAAAACTACATTGCAAAATAAATGGGTTTACAGGCTGAAGGAAGAAGATGGAGGAAAACAGAGGTACAGAGCTAGACTTGTGGTGAAGGGGTTTGCACAAAAGAAAGGTATTGATTTTGATGAAATATTTTCTCCTGTTGTTAAGATGAATTCAATCAGAACTATCTTAAGTCTTGTAGCAGTGGAAGATTTACATCTTGAACAGTTAGATGTAAAGATAGCATTTCTCCATGGAGATTTGGAGGAAGAGATATACATGCAGCAACCAGAAGGATATGAGGTAAAAGGGAAAGAAAAATTGGTGTGCAAGTTAAAGAAGAGCTTGTATGGCTTAAAACAGGCTCCAAGGCAGTGGTATCTAAAATTTGACAAGTTTATGTCTGAACAAGGTTATACTAGATGTGACTCTGATCATTGTGTTTATCTAAAAAGGCAAAATGATGGAAGCTATATTATATTGTTATTGAATGTAGATGACATGTTTGTTGCAGGATCTAACATGCAGGAAATAAATGTGCTCAAAAGAAAATTGGCAAATTCATTTGCAATGAAGGATTTGGGAGCTGCAAAACAAATCCTTGGTATGAGGATAACTAGAGACCGGAAAAATCATAAATTAACACTGTCTCAGAATGAGTACATAGAAAAGGTGTTGAAAATATTTAATATGCACAATGCAAAACCAGTTAGTACACCTTTTGCTAGCCATTTCAAACTTAGTAAGGATATGTGCCCAAAGACCCAAGAAGACATGGATTATATGTCTAAAGTTCCATATGCATCTGCAGCTGGAAGCTTAATGTATGCAATGGTCTGCACAAGGCCTGATATTGCACATGCAGTGGGAGTTGTAAGAAGGTACATGAATAATCCAGGAAAAGAACATTGGATGGCAGTGAAATGGATTCTCAGATATTTGAGAGGTACCACAAATCAAGCATTATTCTTTGGTGGTTCAAACATTGCTCTACAGGGATATGTTGATGCAGATATGGTAGGTGACAAAGATAACAGGAGGAGCACTACAGGATATGTATTTAATGTAGGTGGAATAGCTGTCAGTTGGGTTTCAAAAATCCAAAGTGTTGTTGCACTTTCAACAACAGAAGCAGAGTATGTTGCTGCTACAGAGGCTAGTAAAGAAATGATTTGGTTACAAAGGTTTATGGGTGAATTGGGTAAGAAGCATGATATGGGCGTGCTATACAGTGATAGCCAAAGTGCCATTCATCTTGCAAAGAACTCAGCATTTCATTCCAGGACTAAACACATACATCTCAAGTACCATTTCATACGGTCAGTATTAGAAGATGGAGAGTTGAAGCTAGAAAAGATACACACTAGCCAGAATCCTGCAGATATGCTAACAAAAGTTGTAACCAGGGAGAAACTGAGAATGTGCTCAGTTTCAATTGGTCTTCAAGGATGACGATGAAGATGAGGGACAACCAGGTCCAAAGAGGAGTCATTGTCTAGCAAATGAAGCAGCGGTGGAGTTGCTACAATCAGTCTCCAAGTGGGAGATTGTTGGGTGGGGAGCCTGATTATATTGTTGTCTTTGTATCACAACATTGGACCCCTGTACCTTAAAAGAGGCGGAAACGCTGCCTGTAATTAATTGCTACCGTGGGGGTCTCCAGTGGGGGGGGGGGGCAACGATTTTCGGAGCCCCCCCCTGGCGGGGGTTTTTGGGGGCAGCGCCCCCGAAGCTAAAAAAAGATGTAAAATTGCCTTGTAAAAGTATAGTAATTTCTAGTCAATCTGGGCCGTTCATTAGGCAAATGATATGACTGTAGAAGTTATGTTTAGATTAGGGTTTTTTGCCCTAGAAGGCAACCCCTCACTTTTTATGAGGGCATTGTATTGCGGCTGTGTATTTGTATGTGTATTCTCGGAGTGAGAAATAAAGAGGGAGACTATGAGAGAGAATAGAGGATATTACAGCGGATCCGCTGTAGGTTTTGTCTCTTCATTTTTTCTGGATAATAGAAAGGAAGGACTGGCTGTTCGGGGTGGACGTAGCACAAACTGGGTGAACCACGTATATATGTGTCTCTCTAGTTTTATGTGTTTTGTGTGCTTTTATTTTCCGCATATTTTATGTGTTGCATTGCTCTGCAATATTTAATTTTCTAACAAAGGTGACTAAATATTAAGATTTCTTTCACAAGTTGAGGAAGAATTTTGATGTGAAGAAGACAGAGATATGTCATAAAGAGACATTTCCTAAGGAGAAAAGGAAGGATGTCAATCTTGTCACTCTAGACAAGAAGTCACTACAATCACCACCAGTTGCAGAAGTACTTACATCTAGAGAAGAGACACTTTATACCTTGCAAGATAGTCTTGAGCTCTTGACACTTAGAGTCCCATGCATGATTTAGGAGATGCATGAGGAAGAGGAGGAAGATTCCAGCACTGGTACATTGATAGAAGAGCACCCATCTCTCTTACCAGCAGTTGGAGACACCATTTTCCCAGTTGGAGGAACTCTTGTGTTCTGGCAAGAGGTTCCCACACATCAGATGATCCAATGTATGCATACAAATTCATCACCTATTGTTTCAGTAGATCTTATTGAAATTTATGGGGACATACCATCAGGGCCAATGCATAACCAAGGGTTAAATCAAAATGTTGATTTGAATCAGGAAACTATCATAGCGTAGAGGACCCTTGATCTAATCAAGGAGGAGATGGAAAGCTATCCCAGTCTGTCATTGATGGACTATATTCAACCCTTTGAGTTGAAGTGTGGAGTTTTAGAAAATGGGATGAGCATGATCTTATGTACAATGATTGATTATGAGATAAATATTGTACCATGTTTTGAGACAGCATATGTATTACCCTAGAAAATCTACAATGATGTCACTTAGTAGCAGTGATAATGAAGAGGCCCCATTATTACTGGATAATTCTGAAGTTAGCTTCACTCCTGAGGAAATGGGGTTAAGATGATGAATGGTAGACATCTTGAGATGAGAAATATTTTCTCCTTTCTTGATGACACTTTCTCAATGAGCATCTCACAGCTCAAAGAGATACTTCTACCTATAGTAGAACCAGAACCTCATTGGTTTTGGAAGGGCATGGATGAGAAGAAGGTTTCATTAAGAGATCTCACTGGAGGTGCACTTCAACATTTCATGGGGTGCAAAGTTCTTCATTAGTTTGAGTAGGTTGGTGCCTTACAATGGGAGGATACCAAGTTTCTGCAGAATAAGACCCATCATCCACATTGGGATGAATGGTTGATAGTATGGAGCAAGGGGTTTCCAAACCACTTGCAAATCTATGATATAAGTCATTAAGAAGCATGGCTACGCTGGTTGCTCTTGGGTGAGTACGGATACCACTCAATGAGTCATATTTTGCTGATTCATGCCTTATACATCACTGGAAGAATGCATAATAAAAAGGCATGGTTACTCTAGTTGTTGATGAGAGAGTTTGGACATCACATGTTATATCTTATTTCCATGTATTTACTCTTATTTGTGATATGTCTCATGTCTTTACATGCATTTTTGTTTAGGATGTATCTCATGTTCAAGTATGTACTTGGGGTTGGGAGAAAGTATAACTCTCACATAATGTGGCATAAGGGAGCTTGTTTGTATTATTTTGATGAGACACCTTACTTGTAAATTACTATATTATTGCTCCATGACTTGCATCATGAAAATTCAAGGAGGTAGAAAGAATCCTTGTTGCTATGGTTACTATTGGGAGAGTATGGGTTGAATCCTTCCCATACATTTCATGACATTTTTGGAGGATGGCAACAAGAGGCCTTACAACGTTGGCTTCTATTGGGTGATTATGGTCATTGTACATGGTATGATGATGATGTGATGGTTCAGAAATATGCCTTGTTAAGGTGGCTTCTTGAGAGAATATGGCCACTACATTTGTTACAATGATGATGTGGTATGGAAACAAGAAGCATTTTTGTGGTAGCTTCTTTTGAGACAGTATAGCTCTCTTACTTATTTTCATGATGATCTAGCATGGCAGTAGAAGGCTTTGCTGCATTGGTTGTTATTGGGAGAATATGGTTTGGCACTTTGGTCTACCCATATGTATCTATTTCTTCTTTTGCATAATGTTGGAATGACGATTGGAACCAACAAGGCCAACAAGGCTAAAGATGAGGGCATGTCAATGCTCAATGTACTTCATGAAACATGGGATGAAGAGATATATTGTGAGATGGAGCTTTTCCTTTGTGGTAAGAACCAATTTGTTTTATGTATCTCATGTATTAATTATGATGTTGGACATCATATGATTGTCACTTGGTACTTCATGGTGGAAGAAGGACATCCAATCATACAGTTGGAGGTCATTCTATACATTCTTGAGAGACAATTTTGGAACCAAACATGCATGACACATTGCAGCAAATGGAGGAGGCCTTCCTTATGTGGATTCCGTTTGGAGGGAAAGGGATGTCTTATGTATCTAATTTTGCAGTTTCTTGAGGACAAGCAACATTTTTTCGGGGAGGGTTGTAATATTCCCAAATTTTTACTTGATATTTGGAATATTAGAGTTCTTAATTTTCTTAATAAATTAAGTAAATAAAAAGGTGGACGGACCCATAATCCTAAAGATGAATAAATATCCACTTTTTATGTGTGAATTTGGATTCAGTAAGCCTAGATCTACATAATGACGTAGTGGAGCCACTACTAATATGAATGGAATTGGAGATCATGTCTCATTAATGAGATAGATCATGGAGGTTGATACAGTCAACTAAGATCTTGGAAGAAACCAAACAGGAGATCATGGACCATTCATGATGAGATGATCGAGGAAGTTGTGCAATTAATGCACACATGATGGAGAGGGTGTACATTGCACCTAGACGTGATGGATGAATTGGATAGATAGCGCAGTCAAACAAGGAATACCTTGTCCACATGCACAGAGTAGTTTCGATGAGGGCCAAGGCATGCGAAGGCTCATAAAATATATAAAGGAGATGAAAGAAACAATGAAAGCAGGATATTTATTATGGATTTTGAGGCTTGTTTAGATCTGGAATTTTCATGTGACATTCATTGTTTTCTTGGGCTATTTAGCAAAGATTGCAAGTGTTGTTTAGCAAAGGGTGTTCCTGGTCGGGAATCCCACCTCTTTCTTTGAGTAGCTCTAGAGAGAGGGTTGTACATCATTCTACATGAGGCATTGGTGCCATATACCTTTTCCTACTTTCTACAAAACATCCATATTCAAAAATTGTACATTTCTAAAGATCAATTTGGAAGGTGGAGGTTGTCTTCAATATTTCAGCTGGAGAGCCAGTGTAGGTTTATTCCTATCACCTTGGGCTTGTAGATCAGCATTCCCAGGGCTTCATTTCAGATCTAGCATTAGGCCAGAATTTATTGACCTCCTAGCAGAAGTAATTCCTTCCAGAGTTACGTTGTCCATTATTGCAGATCCAAAGGAGGAAAGAAGTTGTTAGCATTTCAGCTAGTAATCCTGTGAGGGATCATCCTCTCACCTTGCCATCAATATTTCCATCAGCCTGGAGTCTATGTGGTAACAAGGATGCCAAATTTTAAAGATTATCATGAAGGTATATATCAGGGTTGTGCTGAAGGGAAGCATACAAGGGGACCATTCCCCTCAAGTGTCACAAAGACATCTAATATATTACAATTGATACATTTTTATTTATCTGGTATGTTGTCTGTGACATCCTTGGGAGGATGTTCCTATTACATGACTTTTATAGATGACTTCTCTCGCAAGACCTGGATATATTTATTGAAGAATAAGGACGAGGCATTCAAATGGTTTGTAGCTTCAAGGCCTTGGTGGAAAATAAAAATGAGAAGAAAATCAAAATTTTGAGGATCAACAATGGGACCGAGTACAAGTCAAATGAATTCAATGAATTTTGCAGGGAAGCTGGCATTAAGAGGGAGATCACAACTATGTATACTCCTGAGAAAAATGGTTTTGTTGAGAGTAAAGAATAGGACCATTGTGGAAGCTACCTGTGCAATGCTATATGACCAATTTATTCAGAAGTTTCTTTGGGGAGAAGCTATGAACACTATTGTCTATGTTCAAAATAGATTCTTGTGTTCCACTTTCGACTCCAAAAATCTTGAGGAAGCCTTCTCTAGTAAGAAGCCTCATGTATCCCACTTTAGAGTTTTTGGAAGTCCTGTTTACTTTCATGTGTCAAAAGAAAAGAGAAGCAAGATGGATGCTTCTAGAAGGAAGGGAATTTTTGAGGGCTATAATGAAACTTCGAAGGCATATATAATTTCTGTGCCTGGTCAAAGAGAAGTGAAGATATGTCATGATTTCGCCTTCAATGAAGATGTCACCCTCAAGAAAGTAAGAAATCCTCCTAGCTCAAAGGAAGACAAAGAAGAAGAATAAGTTGGAAGGCAGAAAGAACTGAAGGATGAACCTATTCCCGATGTTGAAGGACTGATGGATCATATTGATCCGCCTCCTTCTTATAAGAGGAGACCCTCATCTCTCAAGGACACTATCAAGGATGTGGAGAGACATGTTGCCCCGAGAGGAACATTTTGTGAAGGAAAGAAGTTGAATAGGTACCAAGGGTATGTAACATCCATGAGTACAATTGTACAACCTAAGCCCAGATAATTTGAAGAAGTTGTAAAGCATAAATTTTGGGAGGATAGTATGCTTGAATAATATGAGTCCATTATGTAGAATGATGTATGGGAATTGGTCCTAAGCACTGAGGAAAAATTTGTTTTCACATCGAAATGGCTCTTCAAGATCAAGCAGGGAGCTGATGGAAGTGCTGAAAAGTACAACGCAATATTTTTTGCTTGAGACTTCTCTAAAAAAGAAGGCATAGATTATGATGATATATTTTCACCTGTCGCCCACTATAACACCATATAATCTATAATTTCCCTTGCTGCAACGCAAGGATTGAATCTCCATCAGATGCATGTGAAGACTTCTTTTCTACATGGTTCAATAAAGGAAGAGGTTTATGTGGAGCAATCTTTGGGGTTCAAATTCCAAAATAGAGACACCTGAGAGATGAGATGAGGTGGGAAATGTGGATAGAGATCAATAACAAGATCGATACACACATCAGAGATTGTTGTTCTCTCTATGTCCAGGATGGCATGAGTCCAACACCTTGATCTGGGATCAAGTCTAATGAGGTTCCACCCTCTAAACTAACTTCGGGTTAGTAAGCAAACTTCAGGTTAGTATGTGACTCTTTTTTACTCTATTAAGGTTTTACCCTCTACGTTGACTTCGGGTTAGCGAAGTGTGATGTCTTTGTGACTCAATCCAATTTGTTTGACCTTGAGCTAGAAAATCATGTAATAAAAGGATCATGTAGGAACACATGATGATAGTACATGATGGTACTAATCACTAGATGGCACATGTGGATAGATGGAGTTCTCATTAGTTGAGAGGGAGTGTTAATTTTTGGAAAATAGGTCCAAAATCCATGTTGCTCTACTCATATCATGATGATTATATTTTTTTTGGATTCCTCTTTCGAAGAGGTGGAATATTGATCTAAAAATAATCTTCTTTGGATGAGAAGAACATATATTTTGATTTTATTTTCGACACATGTGAAGGTCAACCAAATTTGTAATTTAGGCTCACAAGCCCTACAAATGTGTCACACACACATGTTGATAGATATAAATTGGAAAGAGATGATGTCCATTTAATCATCATCTCATCACACGCATTCCTCATCATCTGATTGGTTCATACTGCCTAGAAGAGGCATCTTTCTCTCCCACCTGTGAATATGACTGCCAGAAATTTGGATGCCAGAAATATGGATGATGTCGGATATGGATACCAGAAATGGATGCCGGTAATATAGATGCCAGAAATATGGATGCTGGAAATATGGATGCCATAAATGGATGCCAGAAATATGGATGCCTGAAATATAGATGATGCTAGAAATGGATGCCGGAAATGGAAGCCGAAAATCTAGATGAGGGATTATTTTGTTGACTTCCGTTGAATTTTGGATCTGTCTTTGAGGTGTGTGTGTGACACTTATGGAAGGATGATTTAGTTGTTGGAGAAGTTGGTTTGACCAAATCAAGGCTCTGTTAGCTGGGGCATCATGTTGACTATTGTAACAAACATAGAAGAAGAATCTTGATACATTATTTGGCTTATCTTCTATTAATCTATTATTATGTTCTATCAGCATTTTACTTTCATGATTATTTGATTGCTAAATTGAATTGGGCCTATAAGAAATATTGAATTAAAACTACAATAAGCATAAAATATACCATTGTTATGTAAAATTAATAGAGTGATACACATGTTATGAAGTGGAAGCGCATCTGGAACAGTGTTAATTAGGTGTGACAGAGTGTGCTAATGCATGTTGAGGATTTTTATGGATTACTAGGGAAACACAATCGAGCACTATGTCAAAATGCATGGAAGTGAATGAATATGAGGGTGTGTCTTGGAGTTTCAATGAGTTCTATATAACATTCCAAGGAGGGAGTGACAAGGTATGTTAAGAATTAGTAAGTTGTGCTAGGGAATAACATGGCCTGTCAAGAAGTGCCAGAGTGTGCTATGAAGCTCTATTGTGTGTTGACATGTGCAAAATAGTTCCTAGACATGCAAGATGCTAAGGCGCACTAGGATGTGTAGGATTATAGAGTATGACAGTATGTGTCAAGGAGTATCAAGGAAAAAAAAAGAAAGAACCAAGCTAAAATGCAAGGAAATGAACACATAAGAGGGTTAATAAGTAAGGACTTTATATTTTTCAAAAGGGAATGCTAGGCACACTAATAATAGGTTCCAATACATGCCAAGTTCCAAGGTGTGTAAAGTGCTCCTGTATATTAATGCACACCAAAGTGTTCC
Source organism: Pinus albicaulis (assembly GCA_034641835.2). Taxonomy (NCBI): domain Eukaryota; kingdom Viridiplantae; phylum Streptophyta; class Pinopsida; order Pinales; family Pinaceae; genus Pinus; species Pinus albicaulis. The sequence goes on along the minus strand of CM076581.1, from coordinate 1,402,438,464 downwards.
AGGGCATGCTAGGGACTACAAGGCATCCCAAAACATGCTAGGAGAGTGTTATGCTATGCTAGTGCTTGCCAACCTGTGCTTAGGTGTCCTATTCATGGCAAGATGTTTTAGGTACAAATATTTTCTAAGACATGCGAGGTGCCAAGGAATGTTAGTGTGTTCCAAAGCATGTTAATATGTGCCTTGAGTGTTGAGGAGTGTTACATCTCTCTCATTAATAGAATTGAAAAATCTTTATTATGTATTAAAAATATATAGTTTCTACACACACTAGGGGAACTTTATCTAAATGGAATTTGTTAGATTATAAACCTAATAGATATTAATCATTTATTGACTCATAGGAAAACTATATTCTCATTACTTGAGGGAAATGATACACACTAATTACTTCTTAACAAATCAACTGACTCTAACCACTATATGGCCTTGGGCACATAATGAAAAATACTCCACAACAATGGTATTAAATCGTTATCTTTTGACAAAAAATATAGCAACATGCACATACAGTCATCAAAAAATCATTGGAATGATCAATGATGAACAAAATTATTCGACCATCACCAAAAGTAACCAAAAAGAGAATTGGTGAGGGTCAATAAAATATTATCACTAGAAGTGTCACCAAAGAAATAATTAGTGACAGGCCTTTAATAAACCTCACCAAAAGTGCCACTGAAAATGGCTTTGGTGACAAACCTTAAAGGACTGTCACTATATGCACTTACAACAATGCTTTTTTAAGGACTGTCACAGTATGTGACATTGGTGACGGACCTTAAAGGTCTGTCACATGCATGACCCTCACCAATGTCCTTTTTTATTATATTGAAAATTACACAAAACTACTAGGAATCACAACTTTTTTCATCTACTTGATTTGATGTGGATTACTCACATTGACTCAATCAACCACTAATGCCACTTGAATTTTTGATATTTTCAACTTTAATTAGCTTCTATAGGTCATGCAAACGTTTCTGAACATAAACCAAAACCTATTTCGATCAATAATTTTGCCACAACACAAAAATTAACTGAGCAACGTGAGAAATTCTAAGAAAAAATCGTGAAAATACTCAGTCACTCCCACAACTCACCTTCTATGTGGCTGGAACTCCTTAGTCGCTCCCATGGGTCTGCATGCCAACAATTGGAGCTTTCAAACACTCTCATAGGCATGGATCCATGCGTTTATGGCTAAGGATGGAAAAAACCCATGGATCTTCAGCTGGGAAGCTTGACCAGTTGATTGAACACCTTCTTCTGCATATGATGACACCTAGAAATATTTGTGACAAGTATACAAGTGATGACATAGGCCAAGAAAAATTAAATGAAATGAAATACTAATTCTGCCAATATCAACATCAAGACCAACACCTCCAACTCATCAAACAACAAATTCAACCTGTATAAATAGCTCGAGCACCTGTAGAATAATCTCCAACTCTTATAGCTTCATCTCCAAGTCGTGTAGCATCATCATCATAGCATCCAAATTCCTACAACACTGGTGGAAGCACCTCCAACACAAGGATACACTACTCAACACATATAGCATCAATACAGTGTGTACAAGACATATAGAGAAATGAAACATCTAGAGAAACACTTCAACTTCCTCCAAAAGGAACATCTCCAATCAACATAACATGCCAACATCAAACCAATCACACATGTTAAATCCATCTCTACTCAGCCTCCAAAATGCCTCCACTAGGTCTAGTCATAAGTATGTTGAAAACAATGCCAACTAACAATACCATCAAGGGAAGCACACATCACCAAACAATCATCACATATGCATATGAACATCAACACCAAGAGTTTTTTCAAATCAGTGCAAACACTACAATTCCAAAAAAATATGTCCCCCTTTTTCATCAATGGAAAAGGGACATACAAACACTAAAGTAAAATTTCAATAATGTCTCAGATGAGTGAAGGACTCCCCCTGTCATAATCAACACCATGCATCACAAGACCGATGTAGACCAAAAACAGGAACCTCAGTTTCCAATCATGTCTCTAGATAATTCCATACCAACTCTAAAGACTAAACATGCTCCCCCTATGCTTGTAATGGAGCTTCAACAAGCCTCCTTTCTAAGAGCAAGAGACTACTACTTATGGACCATGAATCCAAATAATGTTTGACATGATATACAATAAAGTACAATACTTCATGGAGAAAATACAGAGTTGTGACAAGTACATAAGACTGACATATGAATCCTCTACACTTATCACCAACCATGATTCTATGGACCCAATTTTACATCATGCACCCGATGAAGTGGGTCTGCATTAATGATATACAACATAATACATGATTTGGACTTCCATTTACCCATACATAGTTCAATACATAGTAGAAACCATGGCTCTCTCCATGATAAATACACCCAAGAGATGACAAAATGAAAATACATGTCTTTTACATCTACACACAATGGTGCTTTCTTCTGTACATGCCCAAAACATGACATAACATGAGTACACAGAATTAATGAGCATCAATATATGCTACATATAGAAGCAACAATAAATGGAATATGTGGCATTTGCATCAAAACATAATATGTTCATGAAATAACATAATCTCTCAATGTGTAGCAGCAACATAGGGTCATCAAATCCACATCATGACAGGAAACAATCTCTCCATATATAAGAAGCCATTTGAATCAACATGATTCAACCATCTGAATATCCAACACATCATAAGCAACATCATGATCTCTCTCTCCATGAAATTGAAACATATAATTTATTCGTCTAAAATATATCAGCAGCATGCATGATTCATCTAGAAGTGGAAACACAAGAAATTAGGTACATAAACGCTATATGATCCAATCAGCAAAATGTGATAGAAGTAATAAAAATAGTCATGCATAAAACAATATCAACATTCGTAAAATCCATTAGGAATCACATATGCTCCCTTTGAATGTGTAATCCTCCATCACACCTTTTCCATGTGCATTAGACAACCATATGTCTATCATACCTCCAATAACATCGTAATAAATCAACATGCAGTTGCACCAAAAACCATCAGTAAAAATATAGTTGAAAGATAACCTATGAACGCCACAATTGTTGAAATTTGCAACAAGAAACAATGAAATTGGCATCCAAAAACAACATGATAACACATGCACTAATGTGGGACCATAGGTCACATAATGATGGGTCCTACCGATACATTAGTGTGCAATCAAATTTATTAAATAAATTGGAAATGTATCTAATTTAATTTTCCTTTAATTAAATTGGAAAATAAATTGTAATCTTATCTCATAAACACATGTGATAGTTAACTAAGTGTGATAGACTCAGATAGCTCATGAATTTCGAGTTGAGGGTAGTTGGTGAGGCATGCAAAGTGATTATATTAGTTTTTTGAGTCCAAGTTGCAACTAGTGCATTAGATTAATGCATGAGAAATTTGTTAACTCAATTAAGTGAGTTAAAAATAGTCTAACTAGTTGTAACTGGTTGTTGCACTACTAAGAGGTAAAGTGAATTAAATCAGATTTAATTCACATGCAGTGCTCTGTCGAGTGATTAATGATTTACTATTAATAGTTGTGTGCATGTCAGTTCTGATGGAGACCGAGTTGAGAGAAAGGTTAAAAGGAAGATAACTATCATTTGTATTTTTAGAAAACTTCCAAGATGCAGTTAAAACACCACAGGATTTCACATGATACTAGTGTAGTCAAGGAAGGCTGAAATTCCTAAAGAATAGGGATTTGATTCCACAGGGATTACGTGAGCAAGGCAGGCTGAGCAGAGGCTTAGAATTGTCTAAGTACTAGCCCAATTTTTTCCATATTAGTGTGAGACAGTCAAGATAGTGTAACAGACTCTTGTGAGAAGAGTGCATTGTATTGTTTCATGATTCCTTGGTTCATTATAAAATAGAGATAGAGGGGTTTTGAGCAGCAAGATTTCCCCTGTAAAAATATATGTGTTGTGGATTGATTTGCTTCTTTAATTTAATTGGTGTGATTGTGCAATCATGTTTAATTTCTGTAAAATTAATTGTAGAAGGATTCAATATTTTTCTCTAGTATATTTCATGATCAGGATAAATCCATTGGAATACATATTGTTTGTGTAATTTCTACATTTTATCATAGCACCAAAAATCACAATAATGCAGAAGAAATTGAGTTTGTGTTGAACATTATTCAAACTGGAAGATACCTTCGTTAGTGCGACAAGCTAATCAAGATAGCTTTCAATGGATTCATATTGTAATATTCACTCGAGGGAATTTCTAATTATATTGCATGGAAATAAATAATGGAGGTAGTTTTGGAGGACAACAGGTTTAAAGAATTAGTTGATACTGATATTCCCAAGCCCGCAATAGCAAACACCGCTCTTCTTGATGCCTGGAAAAAGAAGGTAGCAAGGGAGAGGAGGATATTGTTAGAGGGAGTTCGATATCACATTGTCTCACATCTCCACAGAAAAGCGACTCCACATGCAATGTGAAAGGCCCTGAAAAATATCTTTTAGAACATTAGCAACCAAAGAAAGTTGGCATTGAAGGACAAGCTCACGAAAATCAAGAGGGAAGAGGGCAAGACAGTGTTTGTGCTCAACCTAGTCTCCTAAATTGAGTTCATTAATTGTCAACCAGGGTTGGTAAACTGTTGAAGTGAAGTGCACCATATGTGCCTAAGTAACCTCTTCCTACTTCATTGTGTTTAGTGTTTTCTGATGTTTTTGGTTTTATGGTTTTATGTTTGGAAAGGGAAGGAACTAAATGCTGGTGAAAAAAAACTATTGGCCTAAACTATGGATGGTAAATAACAAATGCAAATACTAAAATAGAACAAAGCCTAACTATGGCTAACAAACAACAAATACAAAGCCTGATAATGAATTCAAGGAAATAAATCACAACATGAGCTTAAACTTGTCCAATTCATTCATTAAAGATGTTTTTGGAAGAGCTTGAGAAATGGGCAAGTTAAGTGTAAATGAAGTTCTCCTATATAAACAATCAAACAATCAACTTACAATGTTACAACATCTCATCCATGATTAAAGGTCTATTGGAATATATTTTGAAAAGAACATTTGTAGCATAGTAAGACTTCTACTCTAAACTAGCTCCTAATTCTGTTCTGCAACTCAGTTTAACACTACTAGGCCTCACTCAAAAGTTATAGATTTCCTTTTTTTTGAATAGTCTTTGAGAAAAGGCTTGTTTATGAAATGGTAAAAAGGTTGCAAAATACTCTAGGCCTTAGACTGATACTACCTTCTGTCCAAGTAATTATGTATTAGTATGAGTTTGGAACAAAATAATTTTTGTAAATAATGAAGACCGTGGTTATTGAATTTAACAACTAATACAATTTAAAATGCAATGAATAACAACTAAACTGGAATGTTAACATAGTGAGCTAAGCTAAGACTAAACTAGGGTGCTACTAGTCTACAGTAAACAATGTTAAACTAAAAGCCATTATCAAACTTAAAATGAAATGAAATGATAGAGCTGAACTAAATGCAATCTACCTCCGAAGTGCTCTAACTAAATTAACATGCAGCTAGTCTATGGAATTCTACAGCCCATCTTGTTCATTATGAATGATATTTTGGAAGAGTTTGTAAAACAGTCCTGGCTGTATTATCCAATGCAATTGAACATAAACATAAAACTGAAAGCAAATACAACTAAAATCTAAGACACCACAGCTACTTCTTACTCATTGTTATGATATTTTGGAAGAGCTTTGTAAGAGTAAGACTAGCTGTAATGATTAATGAAATCAACGTAAAAGCTTGAAGTTGATAAAACTATTGAAATTGGAAATTGAAAACGAAATCAAGCTAAGGCTACTTATCTAAATCATCTGAATGGAGCTTCTCGGGCAGTAGGGGCCCTCTACCGCTAGATTAGCTTGCAAATCCACTTAAATTTGACTCAGCTTTTGCACTAAAACGATGCCTTTTTCATTAAAGGAGAAAAATACTTAAAACAGAGTATTCACGGTTCTATGAAATCTAGTAGGAAAAGCCAAAATCTAACCAAAATCTAACTAACGTTGCTCGGTCTCCCGAGTCATATTTATATCAAGATTACATAACTAATCTGGAGAAAATAAAGGGATACGTGTCTTTCCCACTTCTAATCAAATTAAAACTCTTATTGACAGCCTCGTTCTTCATTGCGGACATCTGTAGAGTCTGTGTTTTAATACGAAACTGCCTCTTAGTTTTAATCTCTTCCACGTGCATAACCGCTTGGAGATTCGAACTCAGACTTCGTGGAGAGCAACGAATGATGAGGGATGCTGTAGAATTTGCCCATATGCGTTTTTTCTTCAGACGACACCTGTAACCCATTTAAACTCTAAAACATCTGCAGAACGCGTGATCAGCTACGGAACGCCTGTATTCTGTAGCTATTTTGCAGAAAATTATTAAAACAGCAAAAATCATGAAAATACAATATGTTAATCAATTTCATGTAACCTTTAAGAAATCCTAATCATTCTTCATTGATTTTAGGCTTATGAAGTGATAAAATAATGATGAAATGAAGTGAAGGTTTGTAAAAGAGAAGGCAATTCTAGGGCTCAACATACCCCCACTGCAAGACTGTTGCATGTCCTCATGCAATTTCATCAAAAATTTATTCCATGTGCTCTGAAACCTCTGTTAGAACATCCAACTTTATCTTTCTACTTCTTTTGGCCCTAATCTATTTTCTAATCTCTGTTAACTTTTCAGAAATTAGTTCTTCATCTTCCTCTTGTAGTGGAGTGTCAAGTTTATTTTCAATAACCATGTCAGTTTTTCTTCTTCTGCTCCATCAAAAGTTTTGGCAAAAGATTTTGTAATCTCCTTATGGAAGCCATCAAATTTCTCTATAAAATTTAGCCTCCCTTCTTATTGTAGTAGCTCCTTGACTTGTGGATATCCTTCCAAATACTTTACTTCAATTGATTGTGTCCTGACAATTAGCCACATTCCTCCTTTGTGCAGATTATCTTCCTTTCAGAATTACTTTTCTATGCTTGAAGCTAGATTGACTACAGAGTATGATGCTTTATTTTGAAACTGTATCTCTGTGTCTGAAGATGGATTAGTTGAAGAATGATGCTTCACCCTTAGAATTACCTTTCTGCACTTAGAGATGGATTGGCTACAAAGTGTAATGGAAGTGAATGGATGGAGGTAATTAAGCTATAAGGGAAAATGAAGTGGCTATGGATCTGATGGAGAATTTATGATGAACTTGTGGTGAAATAAGTGAATGATACAATCTTAAGGAGATGTGGAATAGTAGGTTGGAATGTTGGATAAGTGATATGGCCAAGATATGTTAATCAATTCGAATGATAAGTTGTTTTAGGAAACATATGATTATACACATTGTATCTATTTCATGTTTTAACTTTTTGCTATTAAAATAATTTTCACAATTTACCTCAGAATTTTGACCTTGTTAATTGCTGTGCTTGATGTTGTTCCTTTGGTCCTCTTTTAGCACATTGGTCTTCAAAACAGAATCCTTCAATTTCCTGTAATCATCATCTCTTTATAGGCTGTACAATTGTGTCAGAACTGTTAAATAAGATGTGGCTGCAACATGCAATATGTAAAAAGAAATGAAGTATGACTATGGAAGATGGATGTAAAATGTAATGGAGTGAAAGTGGAATAGGACTTGTGAAATGAAATGAAAATGGCGTGAGATGGAGTGAAAGTGGAGCGAGATGGAGTGGAATTGTAGAATGAAATGAATTTTGCAATTTCTCTTAAATGGTACATCAGACTTCCCTGAAATTTTCTGAGGTTGTTACCAATATTATTATGCATCATCTGACGAAAAATCTCTGCCATTGGTTGCATGGATCTCCCAAAAAATGAGAAATGGCTGTAGGTGAAAGTGGCCAAATTCTTGAAAAATACACAATTAAATTTTCTGAAATTTTCTGTGTTTATTCACCCTACCTCAATTCATTTACCATAAAAATTTCAGGACCAACGGATGCACGGTTTGAAAGTTATGATAAAATCAATTTCTGCCCTATTTCACCCTTCATTTTGCCCAATGTTGTAACAAAAAAGTACGCCACGAACTCATTTTAAGGCCGAATTGAGTGATTCAAAAGGGAAACCATGTATTTTTACCTTCTCTACTACCACATGCTTTCATAATTTCATTTTGATGAATAAAAGGCATTGCTATGCAAAAATACTCAAATCTGTCCTAATCTGTCCATAATGCTGAAAAATGAAAATCTGTCTGAAAAACCCTTCTAAAATGCCCTTAAAAATTGTGTTTTTAAAAATTCTGTCCACGCTTTACTCAATTTATCATATTCTAAGAAAACCCAGAAGCTCATAATTTTTTATTTCTACTCCAATCTCTTGCAATGCTTGCGCCAAAACTGCCTCTGGAAAAAGTTGCAAAAAACAAGAACAGGCTACTACAGCAATAGCTGCAGAAACCGCCACTTTCTGCAGCTGTCATTGAATTGACAAAAATATGAACATGTTGCTACAAGAAACTAATAAAATGTACTGCTGCAATTTTTTTTTGATTCCATAAAACCATTAGTCTTCATCAAAGCCAACATTCATGGTACAATTCTTACCATGCGAATAAATGTGTCGAAGTCGAGCATGGGAAGAAATCATTGTATTACTGATCAATAATGAAAATCGTTAACCAATGCGAGACAACTCACCGATAATGTAAATGAGTGTCAAGGTACCTCAGTGCATCTTGACAAGGACGAATGAATGTGTCGAAGTCGAGTCACCTGCAAGATTTGACAATCAAGAGACATTTTTGTATTCCCATTGTTATTAATGAGGAGGCTTGCCATTGATGAATGCAAGCTCCAAGGCACTTCAAATAATCTCTAATCTTGATCCCAGATAAAGTGTCGAGGTCGATGGGACAAGATCTGTTGGAAGGTGGACCTTAAGGAATTCCACATCATCCAACTCGAGCATAGAACCAAAAATGACTTGAAGAACCATGAAAGATTGAAACCATCATGAAATTGCAGAACTTATTGTGAACTTTGCTCGCCAGTTTCCTGGTTTTCAAGCAAAGCTCATGTCCAATTGCGCCAACAAGCTGGTTTTCACAATAGGACTTATTTTTCCCTTTACTTTTTTTTTTTTTTTTATGTCCTACTCTACTTGAAAAAGAAAATCTTGTTCAAGTATATGAGTACTTCCAATGGAACCATGTCTGCAACAAGATGATAGATAAACTCATATGCAGGTTTGAAAGATACTCTTTGATATGTACCAGTATATGAGATGCCAATTGTCTTGATTTAGATGATGTCAGAAGATATTGAATAATTGAGCATTGAGATCCGATGACTGACTTGAACCAAGATTCAATGTAATCTTTTCTTCCTTTTCTTTCCTCTATCATGAAATGCAAGTCTTCGGAGATGTGATCTTTATTCATAGAGTCTGGTGATAGGCATGCATGAGACTTTTCAATCTCTGGTTCCAATAACTTCTCTTTATCAACAGACATCCATGATTCTTGGACCTTATATGAGTCTTCTTCTTCTGTTTGTTGTTCTTCAATGACAGTTGATGAATCATTTTGCAATACCTCAGAATTGTAAGTTGATTGAGGTGTTTTATTGTTGGGGATATGAAATGGTTGTGTAGGTATTGGAGTGGGAATGAATTTTTGGGGTGCTTGTGTGGATGATAATGGGAAAGGTTGAATTGAGGTCAAATGAGGGTGATATTGATGTTGTGGTGGAGGCGAATGGTATGAATAACATTGATGATGGTATTGAGGATAGAGAGGGAAAGATTGAGGAGATAGTGGATTTCCTTTGTAGGGCCTTTTCCAACTTTGTTGCCAAGATTGGTTTTGAGGTTGAGATTGAGATGGCCAAGGTTTCCAAGGTTGGTTTTGAGGTTGGGATTGAGATGCCCAAGGTTGCCAAGGCAAGGGTGTTTTCCAATTACCTTGAGATTGTTGTGCATAACCTTGAAACTGTGCATAAGGATATTGCATCATATTGGGTTGATGACGCTGCCATAGTGCTCTTGGAGCTACATAACAAAGTTGCTCTTGTGCTTGATTTGCTCCATTATTTTTCTGGTAAATTTCCTTCAACCCTGGTAATGATGGGCAATCTTCAGTAGTATGTGATCCTGCACAAATTTTGAACATTTTAATGTTATCAAGTGGACATTCATGCAAAGCATGTTTCTTTCTACATTTAGGGAAAAATATGAATGAGGCAACTTTTTGCTTGTTTTGCATTCTTAGCATGTCAGTTTGTTCATTTAAATTACCAAGAATGTTTAGCAAATTGTTAGGTTCAATTTGACTTACAAATCTTGATGCTGACTTACTTACTCTTGCCATAAATGGATCTTGAGGGGATCTTACACACTTTGCTTTTCCTCTTGATATGTTCTTGCATAGTTCACAAATTTCTGGAAATGACAATCGATAAACATCTCCTTTTCCCACAAGATTAAGAAGATCAATCCATTCATCCTTTATAGCATTTAGTAGGAGAGTTTTTAATGCATCTGATCCTAAATTATGCAATTTAGATCTTTTGATATTATAAGTAAATCTCTCCACTAAATATTCTAAGCTTTCATCCTCTTTTTGGTTCATCTTAAAGACTTCATTTCTAAGGTCATGGTGCATGCAATAACCTTTATATTTTTCCAAAAATACTCTTTTCATATCATCCCATGTCCTTATAGAATTTGTTCCTAAAGTCATGAACCATCTAAGAGCTCTATCCTTAAATGTTGTTGGAAACAAATTCAATTTTTGCATGTGCAATGAGTAGCCATAAGATCTAAAAATTATTTCAAATTCAAAAAGAAAGGTTTCCGGGTCTTCTAATCTCATACCTTTGAAGTTAGGAAGTACAGATGGATGGATGTTCTTCATTTGAATGTTGATATCAGTTTCTTGAATGGGAAATCCAAAAGGATCTTCCTCATTGTCATCATCTCCATCCATTTCTTCCACCTGCTTTGTCACCTCTTCTTCTACCTGCAAAAATATGAATTCATGATGTGGATGTGTGGCTCTTACTACACCACATGATATAGTGAGTGTGGTAGGTGATTGAAGTTTTTGTTTTTTTTTTTGTTTTTTTTTTTGGATGTAAGAAATAAGGTTACCTAGTTACACTTCCCCGGCAACGGCGCCAAAATGTTTGTGCTCAACCTAGTCTCCTAAATTGAGTTCATTAATTGTCAACCAGGGTTGGTAAACTGTTGAAGTGAAGTGCACCATATGTGCCTAAGTAACCTCTTCCTACTTCGTTGTGTTTAGTGTTTTCTGATGTTTTTGGTTTTATGGTTTTATGTTTGGAAAGGGAAGGAACTAAATGCTGGTGAAAAAAAAACTAATGGCCTAAACTATGGATGGTAAATAAAAAATGAAAATACTAAAACAGAACAAAGCCTAACTATGGCTAACAAACAACAAATACAAAGCTTGGTAATGAATTCAAGGAAATAAATCACAACATGAGCTTAAACTTGTCCAATTCATTCATTAAAAATGTTTTTGGAAGAGCTTGAGAAATGGGCAAGTTAAGTGTAAATGAAGTTCTCCTATCTAAACAATCAAACAATCAACTTACAATGTTACAACATCTCATACATGATTAAAGGTATATTGGAATATATTTGGAAAAGAACATTTGTAGCATAGTAAGACTTCTACTCTAAAATAGCTCCTAATTCTGTTCTGCAACTTAGTTTAACACTACTAGGCCTCACTCAAAAGTTATATATTTCCTTTTTTTTGAATAGTCTTTGAGAAAAGGCTTGTTTGTGAAATGGTAAAAAGGTTGCAAAATACTCCAGGCCTTAGACTGATACTACCTTCTGTCCAAGTAATTATGTATTAGTGTGAGTTTGGAACAAAAGAAGTTTTGTAAATAATGAAGACCGTGGTTTTTGAAATTAACAACTAATACAATTTAAAATGCAATGGATAGCAACTAAACTGGAATGTTAACATAGTGAGCTAAGCTAAGACTAAACTAGGGTGCTACTAGTCTACAGTAAGCAATGTTAAACTAAAAGCCATTATCAAACTTAAAATGAAATGAAATGACAGAGCTGAACTAAATGCAATCTACCTCCGGAGTGCTCTAACTAGATTAACATGCAGCTAGTCTATGGAATTCTATAGCCCATCTTGTTCATTATGAATGATATTTTGGAAGAGTTTGTAAAAAATTCCTGGCTGTATTATCCAATGCAATTGAACATAAACATAAAACTGAAAGAAAATACAACTAAAATCTAAGACACCACAGCTACTTCTTACTCATTGTTATGATATTTTGGAAGAGCTTTGTAAGAGTAAGACTAGCTGTAATGATTAATGAAATCAACGTAAAAGCATGAAGTTGATAAAACTATTGAAATAGGAAATTGAAAACGAAATCAAGCTAAGGCTACTTATCTAAATTATCTGAATGGAGCTTCTTGGGCAGTAGGGGCCCTCTACCGCCGGATTAGCTTGCAAATCCACTTAACTTTGACTCAGCTTTTGTACTAAAACGATGTCTTTTTCATTAAAGGAGAAAAATACTTAAAACAGAGTATTCACGGTTCTATGAAATCTAGCAGCAAAAGCCAAAATCTAACCAAAATCTAACTAACGTTGCTCGGTCTCCCGAGTCATATTTATATCAAGATTACATAACTAATCTGGAGAAAATAAAAGGATAAGTGTCTTTCCCACTTCTAATCAAATTAAAACTCTTATTGACGTCCTCATTCTTCATTGCGGACATCTGTAGAGTCTGTGTTTTAATAGGAAACTGCCTCTTAGTTTTAATCTCTTCCACGTGCATAACCGCTTGGAGATTCGAACTCAGACTTCGTGGAGAGCAACGAATGATGAGGGAGTGTTGTAGAATTTTCCCATATGCGTTTTTTCTTCAGACGACACCTGTAACCCATTTAAACTCTAAAACAGCTGCGGAACGCGTGATCAGCTACGGAACGCCTGTATTCTATAGCTATTTTGCAGAAAATTATTAAAACAGCAAAAATCATGAAAATAAAATATGTTAATCAATTGCATGTAACCTTTAAGCAATCCTAATCATTCTTCATTGAGTTTAGGCTTATGAAGCGATAAAATAATGATGAAATGAAGTGAAGGTTTGTAAAAGAGAAGGCAATTCTAGGGCTCAATAGATAGTACCAACATACTTGGCGAAGATCACTCAATGTCAAAATGAGCTTGGAAGTGTTGGTGTGTCAGTAGAAAATGATAACTTGGTGAGCCTATAACTTCTAGGCCTTCCCAAGAGCTAGCATAGTTATCAGTACTCTATCAATGGGAGGGAGAAGCTACCAAATTGAGAGCAACTTTGGTTGGATTTGGTACAAGAAGAATTCACGCGGAATACCAGGAATGGATCCTCATCCAAGACTAATGATGAGGAAGATTGTGCCTTGGCCAATAAGGAAAATAAGTTTGAGGGAAATAAATCCCAAGGTGAAGTGGGAAAGAAACACTTGTCCAAGATCAGATGCTTTCACTATCACGATCATGGGAACTATGCTACAAATTGTCCAAAGAACAAAAGCAAGAAGGAGCCTGCAGTTGCAGTAGGTGAAGCATTTTCTTCACAATTTGAGCTTAATTTTACTTTAATTGCATGCATGGCCAACACTGTAATGGGATTCATGTGGTATCTAAATAGTAGTGCCTCATTCCATATGGCAGGGAATAGAGATCTCTTTAGTGACTTGTAGGAGAAGGACCTCCAGCAGAGTATAGATATTGGAGATGAAAAGAGATATAGCGCTACCAGCATAGGTACAATTACCTTTCAAAGGGAGAATGGCTCCCATCTCAGACTAGCGGATGTTTTGAATGTTCCATGCCTAAGGAATAATCTTGTCTCTATAGTGGTATTGGAAGAACGTTGTTATGAATTAATTTTTAGAAAATGAAACTTTTCCCTTAAACACATAGCCATGGGACAAGTGAAGCAGATTAGTGCTAGAGTCAAGAAATTTTATTCTCTAGAGGTTGAGGATGCATGCAAGGATTTGAGGAGAAAAGTAATGGTTAATGACTTGGTGGTTGAGAGGGAGAAATTATCTCTCAACATGCAGCCTTAGAAGCAGTCTCATAAGCTTGTGGAGCAACCAAAATTGGAGATGTAGAGAGGATACTGAGTGGAAGAGTCCACTCAAGCAGAGACCGCTAGGTGGGGGAAATTTATAGCCATAACGGTAGAGGGAGTACATGTAGCTATACCTCAAGGTTTGAGGGGAGGCGATGTGCATAATTAATCCCAAGAAGAAATTTTGCAGGGTTCATTGAGATGGTGTTTCTCATGGACCAAACCTGGCTATGATGTGCCCACAATATAGTAGTAGCAGGAAGGATCGGTTGGATTGATGTAGTTAGATTTCAGGAGGACATAAATCAGAGTGACAGGTGTCAGATACTAGAACACATATCAGATTTGGGAGCAGTGTAAAGTTCATGGATGCAGATGTCAGAAGTGTAGAGAGTCCAATAGACATGTGCAATAGCTAGCAGTAGTTAGAATACTCTGATGACAAATGCATTATACTGATTCAGTTGTTTGGAGGCTATTCAGTTTCACAAGTGTTGCATTCAAGAGTTTCATGTGCGAACAACACTAGAGAAGTGTTGCATTCAAGAGTTGCATGTTGCATGCAAGAGTTGCATGTGCGCATGAAAAAAAATTCCAAAGGTATCGGATAGGGACAAATTTATTCTTTTCTTGCTGAGAGGGAGTGTTGAAATTTGCAACAAGAAACAGTGAAATTGGTATCCAGAAACAACATGACAGCACACACACTAGTGTGGGACCACAGGTCACACAGTGATGGGTCCTAGTGATACATTAGTGTGAAATCCAATTTATTTACTAGTGTGGGACCAGAGGTCACAAAGTGATGGGTCCTAGTGATACATTAGTGTGAAATCCAATTTATTAAATAATTTGGAAATGTTTCTAATTTAATTTTCCTTTAGTTAAATTGGACAATAAATTGTAATATTATCTCATAAACACTTTTAACAGTTAATTGAGTCTGATAGACTCAGTTAGCTCATGAATTTTGAGTTGAGGGTGGTTGGTGAGAGATGTAGAGTGATTCTATTAGTTTTTTTGAGTCCAAGTTGTAGTTAGTGCATTAACTGAATGCATGAAAAATTAGTTAACTCAAATAAGTGAGTTAAAATCAGTCTAACTAGTTGTAACTGATTGTTGCACTAGTGAGAGGTCAAGTTAATTAAATCATATTTAATTCACTTGCAGTGATCTATCAAGTGACTGATGATTTACTATTAATAGTTTCATGCATGTCAGTTGTAATGGAGACCTAATTGAGTCAGAGGTTAAAGGGAAGATAACTATCAATTGTATTTTTAGAAAACTACCTAGATACAGTTAAAACACCACAGGATTTCCCATGATAGTAGGGCAGTCAAGGAAGGCTAAAATTTCTAAAGAATAGGGATTGCATTCCACATGGATTGTGTGAGAAAGACATGCTGAGCAGAGGCTGAGAATTGGCTAAGTACTAGCCCAATTTTGTCCAGATCAGTGTGAGACAGTCAAGATAATGCATCAAATTATTGTGAGAAGAGTGCATTTTATTGTTTCATGATTCCTTGGTTCATTATACAATAGAGATAGAGGTGTTTTGAGCAGCAACCTTTCCCCAGGAAAAAATATCAGTGTTGTGGATTGATTTATTTCTTTCTTTTACTTGGTGTGATTGTGCGATCGTGTTTAATATCTGTAGAATTAATTGTATAAGGATTTAGTATTTTTCTCTAGTATATTGCATGATCATATTGGATCCATTGGAATACATATTGTTTGTATAATTTCTACAACAATAAGGTTGATATACATGTATTTACCACTCATATAAAATAAATACATTTGCTGCAAAAATAATGACTTGAAAAAAATAAACATAAGGAATCAATCCTTGAAAAAAATAGCTCCCTCCAAGCATGATATACCTCATATGAAGTGATCATATTGATATGAAAGTGCATGAAGGAATTGAATCGAACTTCCAATACTCCCCTTGATACCATGCAAGTCTAATGCATATTGATGCAGTCAAGTAGATCTAACATGCAAGAATGGACTAGGGACTAATCTCATATATTCTAAACCTGATGAAGAAGAGTACTCCCTTGGTATCCTCTACTTTTCTCTCTTCCCTTTAAAAATTACGCATTATTTGGGGTCTTAATTCCTCTAGGAATAACTCTCTTTGATCCTTATTTCTAGATGATGCAACCTTTGGATTTTAAGAACACTTATTTTCCTCCATCAACCATTTGCATCACACTAAATATATTATTACTCAGGCCTTCAGTGAGCCAAAAATATTCTGAATTTTTCCTCTTCTTACCAAAATTGTCTTTGTCTCTTCCCAACTCTCTAGCGGTTACACAACACGACCATCCTTGGTTTTATTGAGAAAATTAAATTTTACCTTATCTCCTGACATATGGTGTGATGATCCTCTATCTATATAAAACATATCATCCGTATCATGAGAAAAAAGTGTAATTCCACATCTTCCTAGCTGCTTCTACTTCCATGTGTTTCCTTGGTTGGGAATTTTCCCTTGACTGCTAATTTTGAACAAATGATCTCAATGATATAGGAATATTATAGTCCTTGGCTATGTGTCCAAAATTATGGCACACATAACACTCTATATTCCCAATATATGTAGCCAAAGGATCTAATATTTTGTTTCTCATACTGGACCTCCATCTTTTTATGCTAGATCTGCAATCAATGGCTTTATGCCCAGACATGTTACAAGAAAAATAGTGGTCATTGAAATAGTGTTTATACCTAAATGTAGGTCCTCCTTTTGGCTGCCCATATTGATGAGTGAATTATACTCCTAAAATTAATTTCCACATGACCAAAATCATGACATTTGAAGCACTTAGTCTCATCCATCAACGGGGCAAAGGAGTTCTGACTTCTCCTTTGAAAAGAGCTGCCTCCAATTATAGGAGAAAATGGTATTATAGATGTGAAAGCTCGTATTGGTTTTCCATTTTTTTGTTGCTTGTGAATCACATTCTTTGGATTTTTTGGTTCTTCTTGGTCATTATTTCCTACATGAAAACTTGTCTCACAATTTTGAAAATTGCTCCCAATTTTGCTCACTGGTATGGTGCTCTTAACTTTCTCCAACTAGTTCTTTTCCTTAAGCTCCTTTCTCAATTTCTAAATCACACCTTCAATAACTTCAACATAATACTTCCTATATATTTTCTTGTTGCAATTTATTTCTTCTAATCTTTTCGATTACATAAATTGTGTTCTCAATGTAGTACTTTGTTACTCTACCAATTTCACTAGAAAATTATTCAACAATAGGCATGGAAGACTCATATTGAGTCTTAAGAAGAATACAATTGTGATTGACATCTCTATCGGTAAACAAATATGAATCAGTGTCATTACTGCTATCACAAATATAACTCAAAAGTATCATTAGGGGAATTTTGAGGTCTAAAATGGGCCTCCTAAGGGAGTTATAAAATAATAGTGGAAATAATAAAATAAGATCTAATTACATCATCAAATTTTGGAGGTAAAAAGGGAAAAACTACTTTTTCAACTCGTATTTTCAACTTATCTCCTTATGGTTTTACTCAAACTTCGAGCGGAAACACTTGTTGGATGCATAATTTGATTCCTCATCTAATAGGTGCCCATGTTACATACTTTTGAGGGACCCTGCTATACAAAAAATGAGAAATACATGAAAATTGTGATTGCAATCACGTTTTTTCATGTATTTCTCATTTTTCGTGTAGCACGGCCCATCAAAAGTATGCAACATGGGTACTCCTTGGATGAGGAATTAAATTTTGCATCCAACGAGTACTCCTGCTTTAAATTTGAGTAAAAACTTAGGGAGATAAGTTGAAAAAGTAGTTTATTATTTTATTATTTTTTAATATTTTTACCTTATTACCCCAAAAGTGGCGAATCATCCTACATGGTTGAAATCATCATCTTGAATCCTATTGGTTATAAATTTTATTTTGGTTGTACATTTTTCTTAGGAGGCCCATTTTATACCTCAGAATTTTTCTAATGATCATTACGGCTTATACCTTCAGATTTGTTTTCCTTTTTCACAACTGGTTCAAGTGAAGCATCCTTATCTTTCTTGCTCTTCTAAATCTCTTCATCACTATTATTGTTGTTGTCTCCTTATAGCATATGCAAGGTGTCCCAACTTTCCTTGGTAGATTTTGAATCTCCAATTTCCTCTAAATATGAATTATGGATATTTCTAAAAATAATTCACCTTTCTTGAGCATTTTTCTTTCGAACTTTAGATGCAGGAAAATATCGATCATTTCCTTCACCAACCAATCTCCAAATGTTAGAGCCATAAACAAATAAGTTTTTTTCTAACATTTTTTTTCCATACTTTGAAATTTTTAGCAGTAAGAACCAATTTCTTTGGAGAACTCAATTTTAAAAAAGGAAAAATTCCATCAAAATCTCTGAGATCCACTCTCCAACGATAACATTCCACCTGAGAGCCTTGCTGTGATACCAATTGATGGAAACTAGATCACTACTTAAAGGGGTGGGGGGTGAATGAGTAGTGATGGAATTTATATAAAAAAATCTCCAATTAATTAATATTTGACCATACATTTACTGAAATAGAAAACCATAGATCTGAGCATCAAAATAAACATGCAGCCACAAAAAAAATCAACATAATGTACACAAGTGTTTGTGGTGGAAAATTATTCACAAGGAAAAACACCAACCTACTGTTGCTATGCTAGTAAATATTTTATTATATGTTGAACAAATTACACATGGATCATCTCACTCTCATGAGATGGAATACTCAACTTCTTTTGCAGTATGCTAGCACCTATGAGACATGAAAACATTTCTCTCTCAAATCTACATATTACCATCCACTGAAGGCCACCATGATCAATGATCCTCACCTAATTACTCCTGAAATAACAATTAACTCTAGATACTTCGATCTTCTCGTAACTATCACAACCAACGATCCTCGAAATTTTTTTCTGAACTATCCAACCTCCATTTGATGGAGAAATATCTTCTTTCTATTGAATCTTCCAAGTCACTGTATACTTTTAAGCTTCCATGCAATCACTTCCTCCAGGTGAACCTTATTTCATATATTTTCCAGATGGACTCATAAACTTCCTCAACATGAACATTGCAATAACATAGCACACAAGCACAATAAAATTGAATCAAATATCCAAACACCAAACACTCCAAAAGTAGAAATACAATATTATAAAACCCTATTCCAATCCACATTACATCCTTTCACTTACTACACAAATATCATGGTTGAGACATACTTCAGCTCAATATTTCTACACCTATAAACTGCTTCAAAAAATATGTAGTAAAAAACTCACACAACTTGCATATTCTTCTCCACACACACACACTCAATCAACACAAATAGACAATAAATCCCTACTAAGAATGAGATTACTCCAATATATCAATGAAATCAAGTTCTCAACTCACTAATTAAACATAACCATTGGCATCACAAATATGTTCATATTCTTTATTTGATATGGATTCAACTCATTGACTCAAACTTGGAAGGAGGTAAGGTGATCTTATATAGTAATTTCATTCTCTCCATCAAAATGGGGCAAGGAATAAGGTCTACTTGCACTAGTAGCTTGAGTCCATACAGTAAGTTTCATGGAGTTCAAGCTGGACTCCCTGAAGCCATAGAGTTTCAATACATGATTGTGCAATTAAGAATGTAAATAGGATTTGGTTTCTCACTTCAGCTTGACAATGACCTTTAGGATAGTAAGGAGAGGAGAACTTCTGAGTTATTCGGTATTTCGTAATAAGGTCTTTTATTGGGAACCATAGAAAGTTTACAATATATATCAATCATTTTATTAACCTTACACATTACCTCACATTTAGAGCCCTTACAACTGGTATGCAGTACCTCCACATTCCTTTTTTATATTTTCAAATTTAATCGGCTTCTGGAGGTCCCACAAACGTCTCTGACCATAAACCGAAAATTTTCAGTCAAGAATGTTGCCACAACAAAAAAATGAGCTGAGCATTGCAAGAAATCCAGAGAAAAACTTGTGAAAATGCTCGGTTTCTCCCACAACTCAGCCTCCATGCAGTTGGAACTCCTTAGTCTCTCCAATAGGACTACATGCCAACCATTGGAGCTCTTATTCTCTCTCACAGGATTGGATCCATGTGACTATGGCTAAGGATGGAAAAAACCTATGGATCTTGAGCCCCGAACCTCTGCTGGCTGATGGAACACCTTCTTCAACATCTGATCACACCTACAAACTTTTGTGACAAGTTTTCAAGTGATGACATAGGCTAAAAAAAATTCAATGACATTTAAGAGCGATTATTTCAGTCTCAACACCAAAACCAACACCTCCATCTCCTGAAACAAAAAATTCAACTTGTCTAAACACCTAGAACATTTGTAGCAACATCTCCAACTCCTGTAGAAACATCTCCAACTCCTATAGAATCACCATCACAACATCCAAATACCTCCAAAACTGGTGGAAGCACCGCCAATATAATCAACCACAACTTAATACATATACCAACAATCCAATGTCTCCAATACATGTAGAGACATATGCAACATCTAGAGTAGCACTTCAACCTCCTAAAATATCATCATCTCCAATAAACATAACATGCCAACCTCAAATCAATCACACATGTGGAATCCATCTCTACTCAGCCTCCAAATCACCTCCACTAGGTCTATTCATAAGTACGTTGACATCAATGCCAACTAATAATACCATCAAGTAAAATACACATCACCAAGAAGTCACCACACATGCTTATGAAGAGAGCTTGTTGACATCAATTTCAACACTACAATTCCACAAAGGTATTTTTTGAAAGGATAATATTTAATCAAGAACATATAATTTTCAAAATAGTGTGTAGATATTACCACATAGGGATATGGGCCGAAACTAATCAGAAGTGGATGGCTTACTAGATTTTGGAATGAGGGGTGAGAAGTTTGAATTAAAAGGAGATAATATTATTAGGCCATCCTTAATAAAATCAAAACAAGCCTGGTAGAATTCAAGTAGGAGGCCATTAGGCTCACATATTTTCTATTTTTGGAAACTTTGTATCACCAATTCTAGTTCTTCGAGGGAAAATTTTAAGGATGGAAATTTATCTTCAACTTTAGAAACACTGATGAATCTTGCTAGTTCTTAATATGAGAAATATAATTTTTTTAGTGATATATTTTAAAAAATACACAAATTTGTAAGGATTTTATATATAGCATCAATAAATTTTTGACGATTTTGAAGGGAAGATCATTGTATACTACAAAATTTGGGAGAATCACTTTTAGGAAAAATGAAAATTAACAATTTTTTTCTTCGAAAAAGCATGAAAAATTAGCCCACCTATGAATATTATCTGGTAAAAATTTCCCTAAGTTATACCTTTGAGACTTTTTTCATCATATCTTTATTGGCAAGTTCATCAACACACCTTTGAAATAAGCCACCCACTTATAGAATTTCGTCAAAATTTTCTCGATCATCCTTTTTTAATATAACTTTGAAGTAGGAGCATCCTTCCTTGACAACCTATTTATAGCTAGAGATCATTTATCCATCCTCTATAGTGATATCCCACATAGTATTGATGGGTTTATTATGATTGGAAATTCTATGAATAAATTTTGTGTTTTCATTCCCCTGTTAAAGCAACATTGCTTTACTTTTTAACCTCCATTCATTTTCCTTATCAATTAGGATGTTCCATTTTTTTCCTCTAATGTTTCGAGATTTATCTTTTTCTCCTCAGAGAAGGAGGACCAATCAAAGTTGGAAAGGAGGTCTTGGTAATTTCTTTCTATCTCAATGAGAAGTCCTTCATCCTACGATGTTTTGTCCTTGTCCCATAGAGAGATAATATTGTTTTACTTCTTGAGATTTTTCTTGAATTATAAAGGTTGGGAGAATCCAAGGTTGGTATTGAAAGGAATCCATCCCTCATTGTTTTTCAATGAGAGTGGGGTGTTCCCACCATCCAAGATTTAATTTTAAATTTCCCATGGGCTTGAAGGGCCTGTATTCTAGGTCAATTTCAATTAACTTATGATCAGAGTCGCCACTTGATGCTATCCATTGATGATTTTTTAAACTATGATCCAATAAACGTTTTGAGGTAAGGAAACAATCAAGTCACTTGCCTATATATGCATTTCCAATTCTATTATTAGAGAAGGTGGGAAGGATATTTGTTGGGATAATATCAACCCAACCTTTAGAATCTGTATAGTTTGCAAAAAATATTTCCAAAGGGTTAGGAAAAGTTGAGGGGCCCCAATTTTCTAAGTGACCTATTGATATGTTGAGATCCCCTCCCCAAGGATGCTAAGATCCAATCCAAAGTAAGGAAATTTGAAAACATTTTTCCAGAAGGGTTTATTTTCTTACTAAGCACCATGTAAATTTATTCTAGTGAATGAGAGGTCATGGGGTCCATGAATGCATGTAGTAACTATATAGGATCAACTGACCCAATCCTATGCGTATCACAGAGTTGTGGCTTTACGGCATGTAATAATTAGGGGAATTTTGAGGTCTAAAATGGGCCTCCTAAGGAAATTATAACATAATAGTGGAAATATTAAAATAATATTTGATTACATCATCAAATTTTAGAGGGTAAAAAGAAAAAACTACGTTTTTCAACTCATATTTTCAACTTATCTCCCAAACTTTTTACTCAAATTTCGAGCGAGAGTACTTGTCGGATGCAAAATTTAATTCCTCTTCCAAGGAATACCCATGTTAAATACTTTTTATGGATCCTACTACACGAGAAATGAGAAATACATGAAAACATGATTTCAATCATGTTTTTTCATGTATTTCTAATTTTTCGTGTAGTGGGATGCATAGAAAGTATGAAACATGGGTAATTCTTGGATGGGGAATTAAATTTTGCATCCAACGAGTACTCCCACTCAAAATTTGAGTTAAAAATTTGGGATATAAGTTGAAAATATGAGTTGAAAAAATAGTTTTATTATTTTATTATTTTTTAATCTTTTTACCCTTTTACTTAAAAAATGGCGAATCAACCCCCATGGTTTAAATCATAATCTTGAATCCTATTGGTTCTTATAAAGTATATTTTGGTTGTACATTTTTCATAAGAGGCCCATTTTAGACCTCAAAATTCCCCTAATGAAGTCCCCAATTTATTAGAAGAATTTGTGTGATAGAAAGACAAGGAGGGGAGAAGGGACAATAGTGTAGATTCCACCTTAGCACCTTCATTAATAGTTACATGTAAGAAAATAACAGGAAAATAATCGAAGAATAGAGAGTAATTATAATTCTTCTAAGGCATAGGGTTTTAGAGGGGTTGGAAAAATATTTGATGATATATGAGAGGATCCTCAATCCAAAACCTTTAAAGGGGTTGATTCTCTGAGTCCCTGATAATATATATATATATTTTTTTTCTGAATATAACCTCTGTAGAATCCTGCTGCATATCCAAGGATATGAAGGATATTTTTCCCCTCCCTAAGCACAAATGAACTTGATTGTAAAAACTACCTAAACTGCCACTAAGTTCAAGCACGAAGACCAAAGGAGATGGGATACATTCAAGAGGGAGCGAAGTAAGGCCACCTAGGTCTAAGGAGGTAGCGAGGAAATTTGGAGAAAAATATAGATTTTCTAAGGGAGAAGGGGGATTCAAGGAGCTCATGATTAGGGAGGAGGGGGGAGGGAGAGGTATTTAAGTCTCGAAAGGGGACAAGAAATATAGTTGAAATAGAAAGGGAGAAAACAATAGATACACAAGGGATACAATAATTTAATGTAGGGGACGAGGAAGGAGAGAAAATTAGCATATCCAATGTGGAATCTAATGTATCCAATATTAGAGTACCCTCACTTTTCAAGTATAGTGTCAAAGGGTCTTCTAAAGTGATCTATTATTTCCCGTATGAATAATTTCTTTACCAACATAATGTAGATAGGGTGTTGGGTCTTTTTCACCTTGACCAAGATTAATTCCATTGGAGCTACAAGATAGGGAATTTCTCGAATTGGAGTTGAACTCCACTTTCTTAACCCAATTTATATTAAACTTTCCCATAGGAAATTCCTCCACTAAGTGTCCATAAGAGCGTAATATAGTAAAAGAGAAGGGGATATATTCATATCCTATAGATGGAAATATACCATGTTTCCTTGAAGGAGGAATCTACCTCATAGTAGAAAAAAACATGATTCCCAATCTCCTTAAAAAAATCATTAAACCAAAATTGTAGGGGAAGGGTTGGGAGACAATCCCAGATGGGAAACACCAAAATTCTCCCCAAGAAAGAATAAAATTTGATCAACCATATTCTCAGAAATAAGACCCGTGAGCCCCAATGTCATCAAAGATGAAGTATATTCTTATTTTCCTTCTTCAATTCCAAAAGCCACCCCATTCAATCCTTAGCTAAAATTAAATAGTACAGTGAATAAACAAGGATAGGAAAAAAAATATTCGATGTCCAATTTCTCATAACAACCTTCATTATTATCTTACTTATGAAATTACCAACTAGAGATATCTCCTCCATTCTATAGATTTCATTCAACTTAACACCTTCACTCAACACTAAACTAGGGTCATCTTCTTTATGTTTTCTGAATTTCTTATTGTGCTTCTTTGGATCCTTCCCTACTATCTCATGGAATGAACCCATGGGGCCTTTAGCCAAGGAACCTTTAACGTATCATGTGTGTTCATGGCATACTAAAAAATACCCTTAATTTTGCTACATATTGTAAAATACCTCTAAAAATCACATTATGTAACCCCCTAACAATACAAACCCAATACATCTTCCCAAATTAAGAAACCCTTACTTTCACTAGATATTGTAGGTATCCATTTTTCCATTCACATTTTTTATACCCCTTTATATTTTTTAATTAAATTTGAGCTCCATTTTTTGTACCTGCCAATTTAAAAACTAGTTACCCCATATTATATGATCAATATATTATGTCATTTTTTCTTCAATATATATCCCCCAATATGAATGCAAGTGATACATTATTTCTCCCCTAGTGAAGCCCCCATGAACGACCCCTCACTAGAATGAGACATGTCCCTGAAATTCTTTCCCCGTGATAATTGTTCGCATTAAAAACTAGTAGTGGAGGGTGGATGTTGTAGTAAGTGAAAAACATAAAATAAGAGAGGGTAGATAGGTTTCAGGGAAAAGAAAGAACATAGGGAGACATGGTGATTGACTCGATAGAGGTTTCCCAAGACACGGTGCGGTAGAAATGGAGTAAGCTTGAGGATTTGCAGCAAATTAGGGGGACCTTAGAGTGATGGGGCACTAAAGGTTCCATCATTTCAATGAGACAATGAGAGGATGGCCGAGGCACATGATATATGTATGTGGAGAGAAAAAAGGAAATTGTGCAAGGATAATGTTTCAGATATGATGAAGCTAGTCGTTTTTTAGGAGGTGGAAGGTGTGCTTTGACTTCCTCCATCTAGGTCCATATTTGTAAGAACTAAAATGAGTCCTCAAATAAATCAATTTGTTCAAACTCCATATTGAGAAAACAAAATCCATAACGAATAAACAAAGATTGTATTTGAGGATCCCATAGAGGCAGGCTAGAAATCTAAGTGGAAAATCCCTTGATCACATGGATCCATGAATTTAAGAGTGTGATTTGGGTGGAAAATCCCTTGGATCCACGAATTTAAGAGTGTGTCGAGAGTTACAAAGCTCCCCATATTACAAAATTTCTTGAAAATTAATTAATCAAATATCAATTTCTTTATGTTGAGATAAATTTACTTAATAAACTTACTTTTAAACTATAACATTATAATTGATTATATTATTATGTGTTTACTTATATTATTTAAGAAAAAAACTACAAAACTCATTGAAAAGTAGCCTGATAAAAAAAATTATATTAAAATTTTGTATATTATTTATTTTTTCTATTTAATAATTAAACAAATGAAAAAATAATAACATTAAATGAACAAGATACAATTAAAGTTAAAGAAAAATATTTTATACTATTATATTATGATATCTTCTTAACAATATAATTTAAATTTAGGAGTAAAATATTTATAAAAAAAATTATAAATGTAATTTTAATAAATTATTATATAATCACAAGTAATGAACTTGAAAATATTACTCAATGCATAAGTTGAATTATATGTTCGAAATTGTAGGAAATGAAATCAAAATTATATGTAAATATCCATCTTCCCATGTTGATTATTTTACTAGTAGATTTTTACATTTGATGAGGTTTTTAGTAATTGCTTTAGGAAAATATTACTCAATGCATAAGTTAAAGTATATGTTCAAAATTACATGAAATGAAATCAAAATAATATGTAAATATTCATCTTTCCATTTGGTTTTTTTACAAGTAGATTTTTACATTTGATGAGGTTTTTAGTAATTGCTTGATCTCTCAGCCCATTAATTCTTATTTCTAAAATTGTTTATACTTTTATTATTATTATTATTCCTTATTCATTAATCTCTTATAAGAGTTTGGTATGATATGTTATCATTGATGACCTCCTTTAAATAAGAAACTTGGAAGACTAGATATATTCATTAATCTCAGGTAGAAGAGTTTGTTCTGAAATGTTATCATTGATGACCTCCTTTTAAAAAAAAATGGAAAACTAGATATACACGTGAAGATACAGACAACTAATAACTCAAATTTATTTGTTTTCCTTTTTTATTTCTTAAAAACATCTATTTATATAATTATAGTCTTACAAATATAAAATCTCGCACTAAAAATTCACTTTCACTATAACATTGATTTGTTTGTTATTTAATCCTATATTTAATAAAATTCAATTTTCTGACATCCTTATTAACTTAAGGAACCACACATGGTTTTAATTTCATGTAACTTATTATATATCAATCACTCTATCTCCCAAATTCCAACCACATTTATTAAAATATGATTAAGTATTTATGTGAAAGTAAATTAACAGTTAAACTTATTAGTAAAGATAAAACTAATAGTAATTATATTACTTTTTATCTTATATCATTTTTAAAAATTACACAACTTATTTAAAGAAGTATGGTCAAATATTTAATATATTAAAAAATTATATATTATTTAATTTTCTATTCAAGTAATTAAAAAATTAAACAAATAAAATTAACTTAATAAAGTAACATTCAATATTAAAAAATTCTCACTATTTTATAGCGTAAGGGCATAAGACAATTGTGAGAATTTTTGGAAAATTTGGCACACATATTTTACAGTACTCTTTTGGGATTGAGGTGACCACAATCCCTTGTCTCGTCCTTATTTATGACCCCTGCCACTGTCTTTCGAATAGCGTGACATCTGCCACCCTCCACCGCCTATGCCATGCCATATGCATCCGAAGTGCCCTATATCCCCATCCGATATTTACAGTCAATGGGTTATGTTTTAAATTTAGTAAAAAAGACATAGCTATTTAAATTTTCCAGCCCATTCTTATCTACCTTTTAAATTTTCTATGGAAAAAAAAAACCTCACATTCATATTTTTATTTTTATTGGTAAAAAAAGTTACATATATAGGATACAAATAAATCTAGATCATCACTACAATTTATACATTAGAAACAACAACATTTAGATTGACTCATCGTCATTTTTAATGAAACTATAGATGACATGGAAGCATTATTTCAAATAGATTCCCTTAATGTTTACATGTAACAAATATAAAAACACACATTAACCCAATAAATGAAGTTGACACATTTGTCTGATATAGTCATCACTAGCACTGAGATCCACTCCAAAATATCATGGTTTCTACTCTTTTCTTCACCACACTTTCGTGCTTCCCACTTGATCCATTTAAAACATACCCACTTCAGACCATCGTTAACGTGCTTTGAAGTATTGCTTCTCAAACTTAGGTCAATCTCGATACTAAAGCATCTTATGGAACTGCCACCATATGTTGAATATATGGCCTTCCACTATATTAATTATTTATATAGGATATCATTCTTGGTACAAAACGTCTTCAGAAAATAATTCTCCAACTTTACCTTGTGTAAAATACATGTACTAATGCTCCTGGTGCATGAAGGGTCACACCACCTTAACCTTTATAAAAACTACCTCTCACTAATGCTTCTGAAACAGACAAGTCACATTAGTCTATTAAATAATTGGTTTGTTCTTTGTATTTCTATACCATTTCATTCTTGCACAATATAATAGCATACTAAAATTACACCATTACCAACAATGGTTTCTTATGGCCCAATCAACATATAATCAAGGGCTCTTAGATGGAGGTGTAACCCTGAGCGAATTTCACTGCATGGAGATACCAATATTGAATGCACCGACGCAAAAATTTGTTAGGAATCAGTTCGTCATGGTCACTCAACATCTTATTGGTAACCAGGCACTTAATATTGTTGCATGAAGAAGAGTATATGTTGAGTGAGGCCTCAATGTTGCGATGATCACAGGGGATTCTGGTAGACAAAACAACAAGATCAAAAAGTTTCAAAATACTCTTTTTTTTTGTTAATTTGGTAGTGCCTCTCTTTTTCTATTTATATTTGTAAAGCAGGTTACAAAATTATAAACTTCAGTGTATAGCCTCAACCTGCCCATAGGAAACCAGGTCTGTTGGCCATCTCAGTGCATGAAAAGCAAACCAAAACTGAAAAAGTTCCATTCTTCTATGTCTAGCATGCGCTATCCGTTCTACTACCAAAATATCTACATACTGGGAAAATAAACGGAGTTCATATAAGCCCGATAATATCATAAAAACACATGCTAAAGAAAAAAACTACTCTTCAGATGAAGAGACAGGTGCTGGAGCTTTCAGTGTAGATCCTGGCATGACAACTTGCTGTAGTTGCTGGAGTTGCTTCTCCATGCGACCAACCCGATCATCCAATCTGCTAATTCTGTCTGTGGCTTGGTATTGAGTGATCTTAATATGTTGCAGCTGATCCTGCATGTGCTGCATCATGCCCAGCAAGCGGAGTTCAGTCTTTGTTGGGTCATACTTAGCATGACTGGGATTAATACTCTGTATAGCCTTTGCTAGAAGGCTCTTTAGGATCCAATACGTGTGAATGGTCTGCTGAACTAGCGTGAGTCGACCCCTGGTGTTGCGAGGATCGGTGATGAAATCTAAGATTTCTGCCTTTGTTTCATTATCTTCTGGGTCATTCTGGATGTCCCATTCCCATCCTCTAATTTCTTAATGAACATTTTTTGAATTCCCCATAACATATTTGGCGGCCAAATTCTCAAGAATCTCTAAATTTGATTTTCGGTCGCGTTTCTTCGGAGTTTGTTCACACTGGACCTGTTTCCTTTTAGCAAACTGAGCGTTTGACCGGCGCTTCCCCATAGTATCTAAACACCTATATTGCAATTCAAACAGGCAAGAAAACAGGAAGAGAGAGTGAGCTACGTCTTGGGACCACCATGCACGAAACCTGTGAATATCAACAGTATGTCGAGCTGAAAAACAAGAAACTGACGAGGGAGGCACTATTGACCACCGAAACAAATGATTAAGACAGTGAATGAAAACATTTTGAATGCACGAAGAACCAAAGACCAAGAGCCTTATCTTCCAATTCCAAGCCCTGAAGCGCTGAGCTAACTTAGCCTGGACGAATTGTAACAGTACCAACCTCATGCCAAAACTAGTGTTCAGGTTAACAGATTTGACAGGAACAGGGTCCATACGAGGAGCGGGGGGCAGCTGGAAATTATCATTCTCGAAACCCCTGTACAGAACAAACCGAAAAGACCAAGAATAGAAGCGACTCCTATTGTCCCAGTGATCATAATTATGACTCCAAGGGTCCCCTACTCTACCCACAGAATGCAATCCTAGCGACCACAGGGTGCGAGACAGGATTAGCCTTACTTTGAACCACGAATTTAGCTAAATTACAACAGTATGAAGAGTTTGGGCTTGGGAATTGCAAGGGTCTCAGAAGCATGGTTTTACAGGCTTCATAGAGGGAGTAACGTAACCAATGATCATTAACAGAACCAAAATCGCCATATGATACACTATACTGGACAAGACCATCCCAATTGCAACCGTGAAGATAAGAAATAAACCAGATACATACCCCCACTGAGTTGAGCGGTTGACAAGTTGAAAAGTGCTTGGCTTCCTCCTCGGATGCCTCTAGACGCTTGCATGCAGAGAGTGATGCATGAACGAATGGAGGGAGGGAGGCAAGCCACTTACCTTAACTAAAACATTCCTTCCGCACCCTGACAGGACAGGCTGGCCTTCCTGCAACATAATTAAAGGTAGATCTTTCGCGTACTGCCATAATCTGTAATTCCAATGCGCCATTATGAAATGTAAGTGTGTGAAGGACGAGCAACCGCCATCGTTCACCTCTTATGACGCTCTACCGGATAGGTGTACACCCCGATCGGGGATAAAAGTTTCAAAATACTCATATTCATATATCTCCAAACATTAATCCAGATATTCCCCAGTAACACATTCAACGACAAATCCACACAACACGTATGGTTTAAATATTGCAATAGTGCATTACTACTGTCAGCAATTTGTACCATTCCATGACAACAAGCAACTGAAGGTATAGTGGCAGCAAATCTCCTTAATGGTCGTTATTTTCTTAGGCGCATATGGAAAATACCATAGTTACCAAATACGTCTGTAATACCAAAAAAAGTACGGAAATTTGATAATTCGATTCGTGCATGGAATTATTCGATAAAAATTCAGTTCACTTCAGTTCATGGTCACTAATAGCCTTACAAAGAATTGGTATGTTTTTTTCAGTCGTCACATAATTGATAGTTTGTACCTGTAATGGTAACTGGAATGTAGATGCGAAAGGCTAATAATTAGGAAATAGAAACTAATTGGGAATGAGAAATTTCCCAATTTTAAACTTTAGCGTGTTTTTTCAGATTTTAAAAAGCCGAAATAACTATAAAATAAAGTTTTATAAATTTATAAAAAGTAATTAAGTTCAATAAATTTTGTAAAAAATAATTTATAAATTTATAAAAAGTAATTAAGTTTAATAAATTTTGTAAAATGTAATTGATTTTTTAAATAAGTTTATATTAGAATAAATTTTATAAAAATAAGTTTTGAATATTTAGTTTTTAAATGTATATCAATTAAAAAGGATTTTAAAAAAGATTTTGGGTAATATTTGAAATTTGAAATTTACTTTTCACTTTAAATATTTAATTCTTTAAAAATGATTTTAGATAAAATATGAAATAGATTTTTAGGGATAATTGAGAAGTGTGGTTATGTTTTCTTTAGTTAATATTTGAAATTTAATTTTCATTTTAAATATTTAATTTTTAAAAATGATTTTAGATGAACAAATATACTCTCTAATTTTTTTCAAATTGAACATTTTTCATACAAAATTTTTATCGTATCTTATCGAATTCATATTCGAATTTTCTAACTATGAAATATATACATAGGAAGTTAGAAAAACTAAAATTTACTTGCAAAACAAACATATCTATATAAATAATGTATATACAGTAACAATTACACTTGATAAAATTCCAAATTTCTTCAATTTCCTCCTCCCATAAGAGAATCAAGCCAAAACATTATCTAATATCATGTTAAAAAACTAAAAGAGAGCAAATAGATACTTTTCACAACATAAATCCCACATTAATATTTCTATTGATCACAAAAATTACAAGTTGCATATATATTATTGACTTCAACAAATCTAAATCATAAATACAATTCATATATTGAAAATAAATTAACTCAATGTGACTCTTAATAACAACAACACATAACACGTGACACAGAAAAATTACTTCCAATATTTCCCACTAAATATTATATTTTTAATTTGCTTATTTGTTTTCAATTTCATTATGACAGTCGAATATGGGGAAGGCCATCCCTCGCTAATGCATTGCCTATTTATTTCAAATAATTTATTTCATATTTGAGGGTTGAAAAGTTTCTACACATAAGTAGATGAACGCTAAGGGATTTTGGTCCTCGTTCATGTTTGATTTTATCATTGATTTATTTTATCCTCCTCTCTGAATTAAAATCAGTTATCGAAACATAATGTTGTTCAGAGGAACCAAATGCCTTCTGGCATAGGAAACAACATTGTGTAGAACTGCCCTACAGAACTGAGTATACAAGCAGGCCCTGTAAGTCCAAGGAAATTCCTATGAATAAAGAATACAGGGACCTTTGCGAAAAAGAAATAAATCAGCTATTAAGTAGAAAGCTGATCCAAGAATCCAGTAGCCCCTGCAATTGCTACGAGTTCTATGTCAATAAGAGATTAGAACAAATCAGAGGCATTCCAAGGCTTGTGATAAATTATAAGCCCCTGAATTATGTTCTTGCCGATGATACTTATCCAATTCCGCACAAAGGTGATTTATTAGGTACGATCTCTGGCGCAAAAATATTTTCAAATTTTGATCTAAAGTCTGGTTTCTAGCAGGTTGCAATTGCAGAGAAAGATAAGTTTAAAACTGCCTTTAGTATTCTAGCTGTACATTACGAATGGAATATCATGCCGTTTGGTCTCAAGTATGCTCCCTCAAAGTTTCAGAAGGTTATGGATTGTCTGGTTCAAGAAAGGTCAGTACTCAACTCAAATCACTCTCTCTTTATTTAAGGAAAATGGACTCTTTCATAAAGTTGATTTCTTTCAGAGAATTAGATGAAAAAGAGAAGGCTGAAGAAAATCCCCTTAAGGATATGTTTGCTACTACATCAAGTAGAGTTTTGAATTCATCAGATTTAGTTTATGAAGAAACTGAACCATCTGTGAGATGGAAACTCCTAAGCATTTCAAGGTCAGAAGTTTATTCCGATGTGACACCCTTCCACTTGAAGGCTGCTACTAGGATATCTATAAAAGAGTCAATCAGTTCTATTCAAGAGAATTCAGATTGTGTCCAGTCTGTTCCCCTTCTATACCCAAAACAGCTTCAGGCAGAAGCACGAAGATTAAAAACCCAATATTTGCACCTAGGATGCATCAGGGTTGGAATCAGTGCTCTCACACATCAAGGGTTAGACACTTATGTGTTAGCTACTATGCGGGATCTCACTCATAATAAATATATTGATTCAATTATTGGAGGGATTGTAGCCCCATTGTCGAATGGTCCTGTTTGGTTTGACTGTTACCCTAATTTTTTAGTCTATGTATTTGAAGAGACTATAGATAAAATCTTACAGCTTCAAATACAGACTTCAGGGTTTGACATGCTTAAGAAAAGAAATAATATTTCCATTCACACCAGGGGTTGTTTCCGTCACATAAAAACCCTTTACCCAGCTGTCCTCCATGTTCCCAGCAGAGATTCGAAAACAAGTGTTGTTGTTCTAACCGATTCAAAAAATCAAAAGGTAGAACATCAGGCTATTAAATGGGAAGATTTGAATTTCCCAGAACATTGGGTCATTCCTAATCCAAAACCAATCTCTGCAAAAAGTATCACTTCTGCTAACATCCGTGAAGATCAATCCTCAGCCATCTTGTCCTTCCCCAAAAGATCTACCATTGACAGACGTGGGATTGAAGAAGCCTACAAAAAGTCTCCCATGTACAAAGATCCAGAAATTGTAGATACAGCTTGTTCCAGTATTGTTTCAAGTTCTTGTAAGCACATTTCGTTGTTTGAATTTTCTCAGCTTGTAAATTTTAATTCTATTGAAGTCTCTTGCCTAGAGTGCAGAACCTTGGTCAATCTCAGTAGTCTTGCCTATCTCGTCATTCATGAAAATCATCATCCTAGGATAGGTGAAGCTCCATCGTCCACTTCAGTTACCCTAATCCTAAATGCTCTGACATTCCATTCCCTGATGAGTGAGACCATGCATTAATGATGCATGAATTTCCATCTCTGGAGAATGAAGACCCCAGATTAACAAAAATGTTTAGCAAGATGAGACCACCCAATATGCCAAAATTTGGTCTCGGATATCTTGAGCAGATGAATGATCTGATCCCTGAATCAAGATTCAAGGATCTACCAGCTGGCTGCAAAAAGCCTTCGGTCATGGAGATGCACAAATTCTTCACTATTATGGATGGGTGCAAGAAGCACAAAGTTCCCACCCAGTGGATGAAAGAGATGCTAAACTGGGATATTTGTACCCATCCAGAGGCTGAATCTTTTGGCCTCACTCATTCGAGTGAAGAGAAAGTCAGATTATCAGAAGAATGGAAGGAGTACATGAATAGAACAAACAGTTGGATATCCTTCTATTGATGGAAGAAAAATAAACAATCCACAGAGGCATTATCCTAGGAGAAGGTCAGAACACTGCAAAGGCCATTCCTTTGGTGTTAAAGGATGATAATGCTCTTGGCATATCTGGTAGGATACAGAAAGCCAATGAACAGTTAAACTGGTCAAATACTGCCATAACGGGTCTTGAGAAGAATGTTGCCAAAACAGTCTTTGTAAAGGAAAAATTTGATATATTACAAGTTTCTGTGAATAATGTAAATATTGCCTTGAATAATGTACAGTTTTATTATTCTTTAATTAAGTCCTACTCCAGAGAATATTTGAGTAGAATAGAAGAAGTAGAAAGTAGAGTAATGAATGAAGCTTATTCTACTAGAGGTCTTATAACTGATCTGTCTGATAAGTTTGACAATATAAATCCTTCCAAGACAGAATATCCAATACCAGCTTCTTTCTTACATAAAAGACATGTACTTATCCAGAACCCTGTCAAACCTATTGACAAATTTCCCCATATTTTTCCAAAATAAGTAGGACAGTCCTCTCAGTCCTCTCAGAGACCGTCAAAAGAAAGAATCACCCTTCCCTCTTTAATAAAAGAATCTGACAAAGAGCCAGAGACTCAACTCCTTCCAGTCTATGAACCCCTAGAAAGTTGGTTTACTAGATATTCTGCTTCAGACCTTAGTGGAATGGGTAAACTTCCAGAGACCCATTCTTTTTATCTTGAATGTCCTAAAGAGTGGAATATTGATAATCTCAACATGGGGAAAATTAGACAAGTAATTGATCAGATGATGACTGAGTATAATCTCATGTGTGTCAGAGGAAAATCTAAAGTTGAAGCATGTAAAATTATGATTCAATGCTTCACTGGAACCTTGGCAATATGGTGGGAAGTTGAAACTTCTCCAGCTATGATAAAAAATATGGAAGAATAAAAGGATGAGAATGGAGATATCATCTTTCATCCAGATGGTACTCCCACAAATAACATGATTGGAGCCGTAACCTCCATGGTTGAAGAACATTGGTGTGGCACTGAGACTGTTGTATCAGACAAAAATGAAATTATTTTGATGAATTTAAAATGTATGAAAATGAGCCAGTATGAATATTTCCATCGAGATTGGATGAAGAGGATCTTCCTTGTAAAAGATCCTAAAAATCTCTTGTGGAAACAAGTTTATCTTGTAGCATTGCCTTCAAAGTTGGTTGATATTATTAAACTGCAAGAATCTTTTCAGTTGCCTTTCGAAGTTTACACTTAGGGAGAAATATATGCAATTATTACAAAGGTACTAGTAACTCTGTGTACTAGTTCAAAGATGAATAAATCTTTAGAGAATATGTCTAGACTGCCTGACAGCAAATCCATTTGCAGTAATGGCATCACTATTGATGATTCACTAGTAAAAAGAAGAAAGTCTAAAAGAAAGGCTAAGAAGGCTCAAAAGAGAGAAAAATTTGTGAGAAGAAATAATAAGAGGAGAACCTCCTCACGGCCATCCAAAAGAAAGGGATATTATAAGTATGTCCCTAATACTCATTATTATAAGCCATCAGATATACATCTGAAGACTCAAAAGAAAGAAAATATGAACCAGCTCATATGTTGGTTATGTGGTAAACCTGGCCACACAGCAAAAAAATGTCCTGATGGAGAAGAGTTAAAGAAAAACAGAGGCAGAAAATCTCAGCCTCCTAATAAAGGCAAGACAGTTGTAAAAACTAAAGATAAATGCAGCAAGTGTGGATCTCCACACCATAAGGCAGAAAATTGTCCTCGTCTGTTCATTCAACAACAACAGCTGTATTATTACTCTTATGATTCATGCAGTGAATATTATTCATCTATTTCTTCTGTTGAAGAACTACAAGCTCACTTATATTGTTCTTGTTCAGATTTTGAAAATTGTAAATGTGGATGTTCTTCTGATGATGAATCTGACTCTTCATCTGATGACAATGTAATGTCCCTTTTTGGGGATTCTCAAGATTATATGTCAAATATGGACTATAGAGGCATTTACTGGTTATGTTACCTCTGAAAATAGGGTGAGAACCAGAGGCTACCTTACCAACTGTAGACTCTGCCTATAGAACTGGGAATAATCCCAATTCAGGAATCTCAACAAGGCCTTCAATGGGAACACTGTATAAGAAAATATGAGCAAGGAAAATGCTAATCAGGGATGGGATCCCCTCATTCAAGCTATATGTGACATATATATGCAATTTCAGCAGAAAAAATAATTTTAACCACATTAAACAGATCTCCCTGAAACAAGACTAGCTAGAAATCAGCCAAAGAGAGAAGCTACTACAAAATGAAAACCCCAGCTACTAGAATTGTGCAAATTTCACTGAAACTCAGAGGAGGTCAGCCAAAGATCTGATACTTCAGTAATATAATAGTAAATCAGATTTTTATATGATCTTATTTCCTGTACAACTGATTACAAGAAGAACTAGGGCAAGATCCCTTCAGAAATTAGAGCTGCAACTAGGAATAAACTGCAGAAATACATAAACAACGTTATTTTTCAAATGGTTCAGCTGCTGTACATTACATTTCAGATCTAGGATAGATCTATAGATGACATCAGATCTAATACAGATCTGGAAGCTACAAGACTTTAAGAACAAAATGCAATTGGAATTACATCAAAATATTGCATATTAAGCTCTAGATCTGAATTACAATATACTGTGTTGCAGAAAACCCAAAATTTTTTGAAGATAACTTTATTGCTGAAATAGATCAGATCTATAGATACATGGATCAGCAACCCAATCCATGGATCACCAAGGGAACGCAAGCCTAACACCAAGAGATCTCCTCCAAACTGATAGCAAACTGAAATAACAAAGCCCTCTTGCAAAATAACGCAGTATAGAGAAGAATTTGTGCAGAGGGTGAAGGAGACTAAATAAATGGAATGAAAAGTACAGATCTGATATAAAATATAGATCAGCTAACTCCTTGGAGGCTGAAGAACACTCTCCAATAGAGAAAGCCTCTCAAAAACAACTAGATCTAAGCATATCTCCAATGCCACTTGCTACAAAAGATAGCAGTTGCAAAACCCTCAATAGGCTAGCGCTGCTCATGAAAGATAGAGCTTCGTCTCAAACCAGACAGTGGCCAAATTCAGCAAAGAAATCCTCCAATGATCCTCAAGGGAAGAGATGAAACTCCTAAACAGGAATTCCAATCACAATCCTCCACTAAACAATAGAGAATGGTATTTGCCTAAGCAGACAAATACTTCAGAAATATAATTCATCAAAAAACTCTTCTTGTGTCTTCGCCTACTTTTTATAACATGAGAAAGCCTTTGCAAACCCTAAACCACTTTGATGAGTCACCCCTCTTCACATTAGAGGCTCTCTTCTAGAACTGCACAGTCCCTCTTGGAGATGCATTGAACCTAGAAAACACAGTTGATTTGGTCAAGGTGGACCAAATCTTTGGCTCAACCCTCTTTCACACCTGCAAGTGATTATTTACATAGCCCAGATTTGTCTTTGTTCACATGGGCATTGATTTATTAGGAGTTTTACATGTCCTCCTTTATTCCTTTATCCATAAAACATAAATTAAATCAAAATTGAATGTCCCCTCTTAGCTAAGGCTAAGTAGGGACATTACAGTCCTCCCCCTCAAAATGTTGCTTGTCCTCAAGCAAATGGTAGGGTAAGAGCTATTTTTATTCTCCTTCTTCATTGATGACACCATCAAGAATAAATCTCTCATCATGAAGCAAGTGTTCACCAAGGCAATACATCAAAAACTGCTCCTCCAATGCTAGCATGATAGGTTCATAGGAGTGTAAAACTAAACGGAAATATACATGGGTGAACCAATGTCACATCTAAAGCATGTATCATGAAGTACTAGATATATTTCCATCCCATGGGATACATGTACACTACTGACTCTTTGCCCATAATTACCCATAAAGAAAACCAATATGTCATCTATGTATGGTAGCAAAATCACATAGAGGCAAACTAAAATTTGCAGATGAAGAGGTGGGTCACAATCCCACATAAGGTACCAGCATCGTACACCCCTTGTTCTGAGTAGATCTGAATGTGATAGGTGGCACTCCCACCACATATTTGCTGCATAGGCCACTTTGACATGGCTGAAACTGAAACTCTCATTAGGTGCCTTTGGGAAGCACCCATCATGATACACAATATCCCTTTGCACCTCAAGGGAGTGGCCAGCCTTGGATTTTTTATTGGCCCCATCTTTGCCATGAGATCATACAAACCTCCCATACTCATAGAGTTAGGCATAGGATTTTCCCCTCTTTTGAGAGAAGAAAGAGATGGCTGAAATATATCCTGCATAGGATCCTTTGGCTGCCCCATCTCCACATAGCTATTTAACTCTTGTAAGTGCTAATTTAGTTCCTCCCAATCATAATGCTGATGTAGCTCCTCCTCCATACCCTCCCAATCAAAACTCTTCAAGATTAGGGAGTAGATTTTTGCTGATTGCATGTAGCTCGAAAGGAACTCCTTGTGTGCCCTTTGTAGTATTTCTTGCCTAAGCTTTGAGGCTTGAGACAAGAATACTTTGTCAAGATGATAGATGACCCCTTCATGGACCTTATAGCCTCCTCCTTGCTTTATGCCATCTAATATTATCCTGGTGTGCAGATCTTTGGAATACTCTACAAGGATTTGAGACTTCCAATATCGATCTACACTCCTCAACAAGTACAGCGTTGTAGATGTATCTATGGTGGTGTTTTCCTTGTTTCTGCTTGTTCCCTTGGCATCATGCATGCCAAAATTTTGTGTGGGAAGGTTGATCCTCGCCTTTTCTTCCTCCCACAGTGCAGTGACTCTTTCTACTATTATTTCAGCACTTGGTGAAGCTTCCTCCACGGAATCTAATGGAATCCCAAGAGGCTTGCCATGATGTAGGAATGTCCCTTGTAGCAATCTCATGAACATGAGAGAAGGAACCATGAGATCCTTGCCCTCATTGTGCAAATCCATCTTTGTTGTGTGGGTAGAGACATCAAGTGAAGGGTAGGTGTGCATGCCTTGAATAAGTTGTTTCTTCCCACTCTTCAAGTCCACCCACTCCATCTGCAAGGCCCTCCAATCAGTGGTGACTGTTGAGTAACCAACTCCAAAAAGAGAAGAAAAGAGATATCCACGCCTTAGAAATAAGCCACTTCGAGGGGGCAACCTCCAATACATTACATGAATGAACAATTCTTGGATGATACAAATTACAAAACCTCCTTTCTATATATAGGAGTCCATGGGGCCATAATGTAATCCTAGTGGGGCCACAATGTAATCCTAGCCGACCTAACAACAATAATTTAAGGGCACAATAATAAAAATATGGGGGTTACAAGGGTACAATAATAACAATAAGGGGGTTACACTAACAACAATAAGGGACTATACTAGTAATATAGGGACCTAACATGCCCCTCTCCTTCAAAAAAGTGTTGTCCTCAACGCTTGAGTAGCTCTGGGTGCTTCTGTATAAAATTCTCATCCTCCCATGTAGAATCTTCAGTGGGTAAGTTCTTCCACTTGATGAGATACTCTGAAATTGATCGATTCCGTAGTTGTCGAGTTCTTTTTTCCGTGACTGCTTCAGGTTCCAATATGATTTTTCCTTCCTCATCAAGTTCTGGTAATATTGTTTGAACTGGAAGATTTTCACCGATAACCTTCTTTAAGCATGAAACATGGAAAATTGGATGTACTCGCGAAGAAGCAGGAAGCTCTAATTTGTATGCCATAGTACCAATCTTTTGCAATAGCTTGTAATGACCATAGTACTTTGGCGATAATTTATTATCCTTATTTGCTTGCTTGAGGGACTTTTGTTTGTATGGTTGTAGCCGTAAAAATACCCAATCTCCTACATCAAAACTTCTCTCGCTACGATGTTGATCTGCCTGTTGTTTCATTCGATTTTGTGCCAAATTCAGGTTATCCTTTAAGAGTTGGAGAACTTCTTGCTGATGCTCGATGTGATCTTCCACCGCTTGAACCTTCGAATTTTCCCTTAAAGATGATGTGATGGATGGTGGATGATATCCATAAAGTGCCATAAATGGGGTCATTTTTGCTGCAGTATGGAAGGAAGTGTAATACCACCATTCAGCAAGAGGTAACCACTTGACCCATTGTGTTTGTTTATCAGATACAAAACAACGAAGATATCCTTCCAAACATTTATTTACTATCTCGGTTTGACCATCAGATTGAGGATGATAAGATGAGCTATGAGCTAATTGAGTACCCAAACAAGAAAATAACTCCGTCCAAAAATTTCCAGTAAAAATGGGATCTCTGTCGCTCACAATAACCCTTGGGCTTCCATGTAGCTTTTGAATTCTGTCCATAAATGTAGTAGCAACTGTACTTGCTTTAAATGGATGAGATAATGCACAAAAGTACCAAATGTTGAGTAACCAGCTTCGCACCATATGAATTTCAGATTCTGAACCTTCGTAGAAAAAAATTTACAGCGCAAATGCCACGATAACCTGTTTAGGAGCCTGAAAAAATACCTAACTTCCACAGATGATATCTCCGCAATTATTGCGAACTAAGCTCTGAAATTTTTAGACACACTTCCTCAGGATTTCAGCTTCGCACCCTAAAAATTTCAGCATCTGAAACTTCGTAGAAAAAAAAGTTATAGCGAAAATTCCACGATGACCTGTTTGGAGCAGCGAAACCCTAGAATCCCAAGCCTCTGATACCAAATGTTGAGTAACCAGCTCCAAAAAGAGAAGAAAAGAGATATCCAAGCCTTAGAAATAAGCCACTTCGAGGGGGCAACCTCCAATACATTACATGAATGAACAATTCTTGGATGATACAATTCACAAAACCTCCTTTCTATATATAGGAGTCCATGGGGCCATAATGTAATCCTAGTGGGCCACAATGTAATCCTAGCCGACCTAACAATATTAATTTAAGGGCACAATAATAACAAAATGGGGGTTACAAGGGTACAATAATAACAATAAGGGGTTTACACTAACAATAATAAGGGGCTATACTAGTGATATAGGGACCTAACAGTGACTTTTCCCAAAGTAATCAACCACTGGAC
This sequence comes from Pinus albicaulis, assembly GCA_034641835.2. Lineage (NCBI taxonomy): Eukaryota > Viridiplantae > Streptophyta > Pinopsida > Pinales > Pinaceae > Pinus > Pinus albicaulis. The sequence continues at coordinate 1,402,396,871 of CM076581.1, read as the reverse complement.
ACCCAAGATGAGGTTGGTGTCTGGTATGTCCACCACAAAGAAGTGGTCCCTCAAAGTGTAGGTCCCCATAGTCACAGAAAGTGAGGGAACATACTGGATACACTGCATAGTTCTATCCCCCGGAACCAAAACAGAGAACCCATCAAAAGAATCAGTAGGGATCCCTCTCCTCCGCACAAAATGAGCATCAATAAAATTTTGGGTTTCCCCATTGTCAATAAGAATAGATACTCTTTGGTCCATAACTGAACCCTGCACTCTAAGAGTCAAATATTTGGGCACTCCGCTCAAAGAAACAAGAGTCCCACTAGTTGGAGCAAATGCTCCCTCTTCTTCTCTGGATGATGATTGATCCTCCTCCTAATCATCACCAGCATTGTGACCTCTCATAGGTCCATCATTGCCTTCCTCCTCCTCACAATCAGAGAAGATTTCAATATAATGTGCTCTTCCAGCAGTACATCTATGTCCCGGCACCCATGATTCTTGAAAAGTGAAACATAATTTCTTCTTCCTCAACTCCCTTCAGAGATCATTATCAAGAAGCTTTTTCTGTGAGCTCTCCTTGGGTGGAGCAGCTTTCCCTTCCTTCCCTTTAGAAGAGTGAGTGGATTTTCTTGGAAGGGTTGCCTTTGCCCTTGGCAAGGCATCTTGGAGATCTCTTGTTCTTTCAATGGCATCATGCAGAGTGGTGGGTTTGGTAGGCTTGACCAACCCATGCAAAGGTTCTTCCAAGCCATCTATGAACATATAGAATATCCTTGCAACTGAAAGATCAGGAACGATTACAGATAGCCTCAAAAATTCAGAGATATAGGGTTCAACATCTCCTGTCTGCTTAAGCTTTGCTAAGCTTATGAAAGGGGCCTCTAGATCCTTCCGATCAAATCTTTCCACTAGTCTCCTAGTGAACTCAGCATAAGTGGACACATTTCTGTGCCCCAATGTAGAAATTCCATGAAACCACCAGTTGTGGGCTTCTCCATCAAAATGCAGTGCAACAATCTTAATGGCTTTTGCTTCAAGCACCTTATTCAACTGGAAGTAGATGTCCAACTTTTCCACCCATGCTTTAGCTGAACAAGAGGGTGATCCATCAAACTTAGGCAAGAAGAACCTGCCTATGGTGTGGTGCCTCCCATGAAGGAAACCTCCATCTCTATACTGCTGCAATGGCCTCCTTCGGTCCTTGAGATGGCAGAAATCTTGAAATCTCAAGTTATCCTTGAACCTTTGACTTTGTGAATCATATTCTGCAAAGTAGCCTTCCAAAGAGGTTGACTCTAGACCTTCATTCTCTATAGCCAAGAAGGTAGGTATTGTAGAGCATTGTGAGATCTGTGGAACTTGTGGCAAGCTCACCGGTGGACCAGTCCCAACTGAGACATTTCTAAACTCTCTCCTTGATGGAGTATTCCAAGGGACTCGCTCATTCAATCTATCCTCATCTCCTTTATTTCCTTGGACAGATCTTGCATAGCTTCCAAGAGAGTTTTTGCAAACTCTTCTGCCTCCTTATCTTTATCATTCAATTCAGGGCCTTTCCCCTTGTCTTGACCCTTGTCAAGGTCAACAATAGTATATTCATACTTTTTGTGACTTCTATTTTGGTATCTCCTCTCCCTCTTCGGAATGCAGCATGACTAAGGCTCCAAAGCTAGCACAGGTTGTGCCAAGAGTGGAGCTCTGATACCACTGTAATGTCCCTTTTTGGGGATTCTCAAGATTCTATGCCAGAGATGAAATACAGAGGCATTTACTGGTTATTTCACCTCTGAAAAGAGGGTGAGAACCAGAGGCTACCTAGCCAACTGTAGACTCTGCCTATAGAACTTTGAGTAATCCCAATTCAGGAATCTCAACAAGGCCTTCAATGAGAACACTTTATAAGAAAATATGAGCAAGGAAAACATTGATCAAGGTTGGGATCCCCTCATTCAAGCTGTATGTGACATATATATTAAATTTCAATAGAAACAAATAATTTTAAGCACATTAAACAGATCTCCCGGAAACCAGACTAGCTAGAAATCAGCCAAAGAGAGAAGCTGCTACAAAATGAAAACCCCAACTACTAGAATTGCGCAGATTTGACTGAAACTCAGAGGAGGTTAGCCAAATATCTGATAATTTAGTAATATAATAGTCAATCAGATTTACATATGATCGTATTCCCTGTACAACTGATTACAAGAAGAACTAGGGCAAGATCCCTTCAGAAATTAGAGCAGCAACTAGGAATAAACTACAGAAATACATAGACAGCGTTATTTTTCAAATGGTTTAGTTGTTATGCATTAAATTTCATATCTAGGACATATCTATGGATGAAACATCAGATCTAATACAGATCTGGAAGCTACAAGACTTTAAGAACAAGATCCAATTAGAATTACATCAAAATATTGCATATTAAGCTGTAGATCTGAATTACAATATACTATGCTACAGAAAACCCAGAAATTTCTGAAGATAACTTTATTGCTGAAATAGATCAGATCTATACAGACTTGGATCAGCAACCCAATCCACGGATCACCAAGAGAGGGCAAGCCTAACACCAAGAGATCTCCTCCAAACTGATAGAAAACTAAAATAACAAAGCCCTCTTACAAAATAACGCATTATAGAGAAGAAACTGCGCAGAGGGTGAAGGAGACTGAATACATGGAATGAAAAGTACAGATCTGATATAAAATATATATCATCTAACTCCTTGGAGGCTGAAGAACACTCTCCAATAGAGAAAGCCTCTCAAAAACAACTAGATCTAAGCAGATCTCCAATGCCACTTACTACAAAAGATAGCAGCTGAAAAACCCTCAATGGGCCAGCGCTGCTCATGAAAGATAGAGCTTGGTCTCAAAACAGATAGTGGCCAACTTCAGCAAAGAACTCCTCCAATGATCCTAAAGGGAAGAGATGAAACTCCTAAACAAGAATTCCAATCACAATCCTCCACTAAAGAGCAGAGAATGGTATTTTTCTAAGTAGCCAAATACTTCAGAAATATAATTCATCAAAAACCTTTTCTTGTGTCTTCTCCTCCTTTTTATAACATGAAAAAGCCTTTGCAAACCCTAAACCACTTTGATGAGTCACCCCTCTTCACATTAAAGGCTCCCTTCTAGAACTGCGCAGTCCCTCTTGGAGATGCATTGAACCTAGACAGTGCAGTTGATTTGGTCAAGGTGGACACAATCTTTGGCTCAACCCTCTTTCACACCTGCAAGTGATTATTTACATAGCCCATATTTGTCTTTATTCACATGGGCATTGATTTATTAGGAGTTTTACATGTCCTCCTTTATTCATTTATTCATAAAACATAAATTAAGTCAAAATTTAATGTCTCCTCTTAGCTAAGGCTAAGTAGGGACAATATAGACAACCTTGCAGAATATTTTAGTTATAAACTAAAATTCCTTATGGCACAAACAGATGAAGATGAGCTCAAGATTTTTGTACAAATCTGTGCAATGGAAGAAGGAGACTTAAAAAATTGATTGCTGGAGACATTTATGTGACAGACATCTTTAGCCAAAAAATGTGCCAGCGAGAAGCCTCTCTTTCTCGAAGCTTCTTATGAAAGAAATACCAAGGCCTACCAGTGAGATCAGCAACAGAAAAAATTTTACTCACTCACTTTGGGGGAGGTGAGTAGAGAAATTCACATTCTTAAATCTGAAATTTCTGCTTTCAAATCCCAAGTTTCTAATTTAGAGAAAGGAAAACAGGAAATGTCACAACCTGTTTCAGGACACTGTACAAATTACACTTTACATAGTGCACCATTTACAGAGTCAAATGTTGAAATTCTTGAAGGGAAAAAGGATCCTACAATAGGGTTCAGAGAGATGCATGTTCTAGCAATAGAATACCAACAACATCATGTTCATATAAATGTTTGTATCATAGGTGAAATGTTTTCCCTTACTACACTATTAGATTCTGGTGCAGATGTAAATATTTTCAATAAAAAGGTCATCCCCTCCAAATACTGGATATCAACCTCTAGAAAAATAATAGAGTTAGGAGAGAAAACCCTACAGTATGAAGTTCACAAAGCTGCTGTTTGCTTTGATACTCATTGCATAAAATTAAAGTTTGTTGTAGGAGACATCCCAGTTGATTGCATTTTAGGAAATTTCTTCCTAGCAGCAGTAGAACCCCATGGCTCTATTAGATTGAAAAACAATAGAGCAGGTTATTTTATAACTGTACCTACTTCAGATGGGAAATCCAAAAGAATAGATATGCCCTATGTTTCAAATCCTAGGGTCTCTACCATGGTACAGGCTATGCAGGAACTAAAAAAGGCTAAAACAAAACTCACAGAACTCAAGGACCTTAAGTCTACCATCCATATAGAAGAGCAGCTGAAATCTCCTGAAGTTCAGAGAACGATCTCCGAATTAAAATCAGTTATCGAAACAGAATTCTATTCAAAGGAACCAAATGCTTTCTAGCATAGGAAACAACACTGTGTAGAGCTTCCCCACAGAACTGAGTATACAGGTAGGCCCTGTAAGTCCAAGGAAATTCCTATGAATAAAGAATACATGGACCTTTGCGAAAAAGAAATAAATCAGCTATTAAGTAGAAAGCTAATCCGAGAATCCAGTAGCCCCTGGAATTGCTACAGGTTCTATGTCAACAAGAGATCAGAACAAATCAGAGGCATTCCAAGGCTTCTGATAAATTATAAGCCCCTAAATTCTGTTCTTGCTGATGATACTTATCCAATTCCACACAAAGGTGATTTATTGGGTAGGATCTCTGGCGCAAAAATATTTTCAAAGTTTGATCTAAAGTCTGGTTTCTGGCAGGTTGCAATTGTAGAGAAAGATAAGTTTAAAACTACCTTTAGTATTCCAGCCAGACGTTATGAATGGAATGTCATGCCGTTTGGTCTCAAGCATGCTCCCTCAAAGTTTCAGAAGGTTATGGATTCTATATTCAAACCTTATGCAGATTGGTTGCTTGTTTAAATAGATGACATTCTTATTTTTTCAAAAAATCTCCAAGACCACTTTAAGCACATCAAAATCTTTATAAAGTTGGTCAAACAAAATGGTTTGGTGTTGAGTAAAAAGAAGAATGAAATCTTTAAAACCTCAATAAAATTTCTAGGACACACAATCCAGAATGGACAGATTGCAAAGTCATCCTATGGAATTTGCAAACAAATTCCCAGATGTCATCCTCGACAAAACACAGCTTGAAAGATTCCTAGGATGCTTGAATTATGTTGGGAATTTTTATAAGGATTTTGCAGCAGATAGATCTCTATTAAATCAGAGACTGAGGAAAAATCCTTCACCTTGGACAGAAGACCACACTGCAGCAGTTAGACAAATTAAAGCCAAGGTAAAAACTCTTCCTATTTTGTTTGTTTTTGATGAAAGTTCTTTCAAAATTGTTGAAACAGATGCCAGCAACATTGGATGGGGAGGTGTATTAAAGAAGAAGAAGATGAAAAATACAAGATTGAGCAGGTAGTGCAATTCGTTTCTAGAACCTGGAGAAAAACAGAGAAAAATTACTCTGTTATTGAAAGAGAAGTAAAAATTGCCTGGAACTGTATTGATAAATTTGCAATACATCTTGTCAATAAGCTATTTTTGCTTAGAACTGATGCCTCAGCATTAGGAAAAGTCCTTATGAAAGACATTAAGAAGCCCGGAGAAGCCAAATTTGCTATATGGCAAGCACTTTTTTCAAACTTCGATTTTAAAGTTGAACATATCAAAGGGATAAATAATCACTTGCCAGACTTTTTAAGCTGGGAATATATCCAGCAACAAGAACAAGAAGAAGACCAAGTAATGGTGATAGTGACAGAATGGGATCAGGGTCACCAATGAAAAATTTTAAGGACCATCCTAGAAGATAAAAGCTGGGTTGCATACAGAGAAGAATGGAGACCCACTTGGCAGCTTAGAAATACCAAAGTACTAAACGCCAATTTGCAGAATCATATATTTCTCCAGCATATTGTACCTGAAAGAAGAATATACCCAAAAGGCAGTAGATGGATTCACGATATGGTGTATTCTAGAAGTATGACTGTATCATTTGAAGCTAAAGAGTCATTAACAAATGAATTTCTTGATATCTCAGTCATGTGCACAGGAGGAAATGATAGACAGATAGTCTATCATAAATACTTGGTCATCAATAGAACTAGAAACCCTAAATGGACCTGGACTAATTTCAATCAATGGCCAGGAAATAATCCTTATCTAATATTTCCTGATACCATTTATAATTTCTTAGGCTATAAAAAATTATGGTGGGATCTCTTAAATAAAGATGGTAAGAATGAGACCCATTATACTAAACTCAAATTTGGTGCTACATGGATCTTGCAAGGAAATAAACAACCAAGTTGGTTACAAGACTGGTGGACTGATTATGGACTTAACAAGACTGCTATTGACCCAGTATCTTATGAATCTTACTTCCAGAATGAGTGTAATTGGTTCATTGATAATAATATTTGTGAATGCTTCCACACACCCTGCCAAACAATTGGTGATTTTCGTTGGGTAGAAGATTCAAAGATATTAATGTAGCACATGAGACAACATAATCAGTGGCTGGTTATGACAAAAATTAAGCACCAAATAATTTTGAATAGATCCACGATAGTCAGGAGAATCTATACCAAAGCATGGAATGACACTACATATCAAAGGTACAGATTTCCTGGAATAAAAATCTTGGATGATCCAGTAGAAACGGGTTCTCGTGGACTCAACTAAAACAAAATATTCTCCACTTTGTATTGTCTCCCAGTCATGGGATTAAAGTGACTGGTTTTTCTCGAGGACTTTTTCGGTTAGAACAATATAAGTTTGGTTTGACTATTACCAACTTTATAAATATTTTGATGTGCTTAAAGTGGTCTTGGAGATTTTTTGAAAAAATAAGAATGTCATCTATGTAAACAAGCAACCAATCTGCATAAGGTTTGAATATAGAATCCATAACCTTCTGAAACTTTGAGGGAGCATGCTTGAGACCAAATAACATGACATTCCATTCATAATGTCCGGCTGGAATACTAAAGGCATTTGTAAACTTATCTTTCTTTGCAATTGCAACCTGCCAGAAACCAGACTTTAGATCAAACTTTGAAAATATTTTTGCGCCGGAGATCCTACCCAATAAATCACCTTTGTGCGGAATTGGATAAGTGTCATCAGTAAGAATATAATTCAAGGGCTTATAATTTATCACAAGCCTTGGAATGCCTCTGATTTGTTCTAATCTCTTGTTGACATAGAACCTGTAGCAATTCCAGGGGCTACTGGATTCTCGAATCAGATTTCTACTTAATAGCTGATTTATTGCTTTTTCGCAAAGGTCCCTGTATTCTTTATTCATAGGAATTGCCTTGGACTTACAGGGTCTTCCTGTATACTCAGTTCTGTAGGGCAGTTATACACAGTGTTGTTTCCTATGACAGAAGGTATTTGGTTCCTCTGAACAACATTCTGTTTCGATAACTGATTTTAATTCAGAGATCTTTCTCTGAACTTTAGGAGATTTCAGCTACTCTTCTATATGAATGGTAGACTTAAGGTCCTTGAGCTCTGTGAGTTTTGTTTCAGCCTTTGTTAGTTCCTGCATAGCCTGTACCATCATAGAGACCCTAGGATTTGAAACATAGGGCATATATATTCTTTTGGATTTCCCATCTGAAGTAGGTACAGTTATAAAATAACCCGCTCTATTGTTTTTCAATCTGATAGAGCCATGGGGTTCTACTACTGCTAGGAAGACATTTCCTAAAATGCAATCAACTCGGATGTCTCCTACTGCAAACTTTAATTTTATGCAATGAGTATCAAAGCAGACAACAGCTTTGGAAACTTCATATTGTAGGGTTTCTCTCCTAACCCTATTATTTTTCTGGAGGCTAATATCCAGTATTTGGAGGGGATGACCTTTTTATTGAAAATATTTACATCTGCACCAGAATCTAATAGTGCAGTAAGGGAAAACATTTCACCTTTGATACAAACATTTATTTGAACATGATGATGTTGGTATACTATTGCTAGAACACGCATCCCTCTGAACCCTGTTGTAGGATCCTTTTTCCCTTCAATAATTTCAACATTTGATTCTGTAAATGGTGCACTATGTAAAGTGTAATTTGTACAGTGGCCTGAAACAGGTTGTGCCATTTCCTGTTTTCCTTTCTCTAACTTAGCAAGTTGGGATTTTAAAACAGAAATTTCAGATTTAAGCATGTGAATTTCTCTACTCACCTCCCCCAAAGTGAGTGAGCGAACTTTGGTCTACTACTGATCCCGATGGTAGGCCTTAGTATTTATTTCATAAGAAGCTTCAAGAAAGAAAGACTTCTTGCTGGCACTTTTGTTGGCTGAAGTTGTATGTGACATAAATGTCTCCAGCAATCGATTTTTTAAGTCTCCTTCTTCCATTGCATGGATTTGTGCAAAAATCTTGAGCTCATCTTCATCTGTTTGTGCCATAAGGAATTTTAGTTTAGAACTAAAATCTTCTGCAAGGTTGTCATCAGATGAAGATTCAGATTCATCATCAGAAGAACATCCACATTTAAAATTTTCAGAATCTGAACAAGAACAATATAAGTGAGCTTGTAGTTCTTCAACACAAGAACTACAAAAAGAAGATTCACTGCATGAATCAGAAGAGTAATCATAAAACTATTGTTGTTGAATGAATAGAGGAGGACAACTTTTTGCCTTATGGTGTGGAGATCCACACTTGCTAAATTTATCTTCAGTTTTTACAACTATCTTGCCCTTATTAGGAAGCTGAGATTTTCTTCCTTTGTTTTTCTTTGACTCTTCTCTATCAGGACATCTGTTTGTTGTGTGGCCAGGTTTACCACATAACCAACATAAGATTTGGTTCAAATTTTCTTTCTTTTGAGTCTTCAGATTTATATCTAATGGCTTATAATAATGAGTATTATGGACATACTTATAATATCCATTTCTTTTGGATGGCCGTGAGGAGGTTCTCTTCTTATTATTTTTGCTGACAAATTTTTCTCTCTTTTGAGCCTTCTTAGCCTTTCTTTTAGACTTTCTTATTTTTACTAGGGGATCATCAATAGTGATGCCATATTTACTGCAAAAGGATTTGCTGTCAGGCAGTCTAGACATCTTCTCTAAATATTTATTCATCTTTGAACTAGTACACAGAGTTACTAGTACCTTTGTAATAATTCCATATATTTCTCCCCAAGTGTAAACTTCGAAAGGCAACTGAAAAGATTCTTGCAGTTTAATAATATCAACCAACTTTGAAGGAAATGCTGCAAGATAAAATTGTTTCCACAAGAGATTTTTAGGATCTTTTATGAGGAATATCCTCTGCATCCAATATCAATGGAAATCTTCATACTGGCTCATTTTCATACATTTTAAATTCATCAAAATAATTTCATTTTTCGTTTGAGACAACAGTCTCAGTGCCACACCAATGTTCTTCAATCATGGAGGTTACAGCTCCAATCATGTTATTTGTGGGAGTACCATCAGATAGATCTCTGTTAAATCAGAGACTAAGGACAAATCCTTCACCTTGGACAGAAGACCACACTATAGCAGTTAGACAAATTAAAGCCAATGTAAAAACTTTTCCTATCTTGTATGTTGCTGATGCAATTTCTTTCAAAATTGTTGAAATAGATGCCAGCGACATTTTATGGGGAGGTGTATTAAAGAAGAAGAAGGATGAAAAATACAAGATTGAGCAGTAGTGCAATTCGCTTTTGGAACCTGGAGCAAAACAGAGAAAAATTACTCTGTTATTGAAAGAGAATTAAAAGCTACCTGGAACTATATTGATAAATTTGCAATACATCTTGACAATAAGCTATTTTTGCTGAGAACTGATGCCTCAACATTAGGAAAATTCCTTACGAAAGACATTAAGAAGCTCGGAGAAGCCAAATTTTCTAGATGGCAAGCACTTTTTGCAAACTTTGATTTTGAAGTTGCACATATCAAAGGGATAAATAATCGCTTGCCAAACTTCTTAAGTCAGGAATATATCCAGCAACAAGAACAAGAAGAAGACCAAGTAATGGTGATAGTGACAGAATGGGATCAGGGTCACCAAAGAGAAATTTTAAAGACCATCCCAAAAGATAAAAGCTAGGCTGCATACAGAGAAGAATGGAGACCCACTTGGAGGCTCAGAAATACCAAAGTACTAGATGCCAATTTGCAGAATCATACAAATCTCCAGCATCTTGTACCTGAAAAAAAAGAATATACCCAAAAGGCAGTAGATGGATTCACGATATGGTGTATTCTAGAAGTATGACTACATCATTTGAAGCTGAAGAGTCATTAAAAAATGACTTTCTTGATATCTCATTCATGTGCATAGGAGGAAGTGACACACCTAGGGACGCCAAGGCTGTTGAAGGCAGGAGGTTGTGTTTAAGCTATCAGAGTGTGAGAGTGGAAGTAGGTTCGTGTATGGGTTCGTGTAAAGGAATTTGAGAGATCAAAGATAGAAAAGAGACTCAATAAGTCCAGTCAGCCTGTTGTTGTTGTTGCAAGCTTCGATCCATGAAGCCCCTACGTAAAATTGGTATCAAAGCCAAAAAGATTGTCTGGTTCAAGGAAGGTCAGTACTCAACTCAAATCACTCTCTCTTTATTTAAGAAAAATGAACTCTTTCAGAAAGTCGATTTCTTTCAGAGAATTAGATGAAAAGGAGAAGGATGAATAAAATCCCCTTAAGGATATGTTTGCTACTGCATCAAGTAGAGTCTTGAATTCATCATATTTAGTTTATGAAGAAACTGAACCATCTGTGAGCTGGAAACTCCCAAGCATTTTAGCATCAGAAGTTTATTCCAATGTTACACCCTTCCACTTGAAGGCTGCTACTAGGATATCTATAAAAGAGTCAATCATTTCTATTCAAGAGAATTCAGAATCTGTCCAGTCCATTCCCCTTCTAGACCCAAAGCAGCTTCAGGCAGAAGCACGAAGATTAAAAACCCAATATCTGCACCTAGGATGCATCAAGGTTGGAATCAATGCTCTCACACATCAAGGGTTAGACACTTATGTCTTAGCTACTGTGTGGGATCTCACTCATAATAGATATATTGATTCAATTATTGGAGGGATTGTAGCCCCATTGTTGAATGGTCCTGCTTGGTTTGACTGTTACCCTAGTTTTTGTTGGAAATACTGAGAGGGGGGGTGAATCAATATTTCTTTCAATTAGAGAATTAGTTAATCTTCAATTATTATCAGTGTTTGTACAATGATATCAGCGAACAAGAGGAACACAAATGCACACAGTTTTTAAGGTGGAAACCCGCTCCGGGACAAAAACCACCTAATGCTTTTCTAATAATTCTTTTCAACTCCAATTGAAAATAAAGCTCCAACTTCCTAGAATCTAGAAAATCATTCTTCTCCAGCTCCCACTGGATGGATGCTCCAACGCCTGAGATTCTTCAGTAGTCACTGAATAGATGCCCCAACACCCAATGAGCTACAACTCACCCTAGCACCACCCTACCACCCTATGGAAGAATAAAAGAAGAATGGACTCTTGTACCAGGGAAAATGGTCCACTTTACAATGATATAGAATGATGCAGAAGAATAAGATATACTAGACCATAACCCAAACTTTGACACAACCACCTAATGATGATCCTAGACCTCCCAGCACTACCACTTCAACCCTTGGCAGATAAACACTAGTATAATTTGTACAATAATGTATTTACAATGACTAAGTACAATGATACCTTTACAATGATTGTATGCAGTGTTGCCCACTTGAGGACTTCATATGATGAACTTCTTGCTGCTGTTATGCACCTTGGTTGCTGCTCTTGTCATGCTACCCTCTATTGCACCTTGTTTTTCTTTTCTGCCGTAGAAAGTCTGGTCCTTTGTAATCCTTGACAACACATGATCTAGCTTTTTCTTGCCTTCTAGGAGGTCAATATTGAATCTGGTATATCTCTGTTATTTCAGATCCTCAATATCTTATTTTTGGTCCTATATTAGTCCTATGAGTCTTCTTTCCAATGCCATAGGTCTGACCCAATTTGGATTCTTCAAGAGAGAGTTATACCCAATTTCTCACACTGCCCTAATTATGGACTATTTCAACAGAGCGCACTTGTATGGTGTGCCACGTGTCCCTGTTTCTTCATTTACCTCTAAAATTGATAGAGCTAAAACCAAATACTGTTCTATATCTTCCAATTTTTACAAAATTCCAATCCGATACTCAAAGAGAGAGTTATTATTATTTTACCAAGGTCACTTCTTTGAGATGAATTTCAGGAGCCTGCAAAAACCCTTACTTCCACAGATCATATCTCCAAAAATATTGCGCAACTTGCTCTGAAATTTCTACTGCAGCTTCCTTAGGATTTCAGCTTTGCCTCATAAAAATTTCAGCTTCTGATCCTTCGTAGAAACAAAGTGATAGTGAAAATTCCACGATGACCTGTTTCAGATGGCCAAATCCCATTGCATAAGGAGGAAATGAAGATCACAATTTATATGAATGCTTAAGTTGAGAGGGGCTTCAATAAGTGAACGTGGGATGGATCTTAGGAGCTTAAAAAATATTAATTATGACTTTTCAATGACCCATGCCCCAACCCCATGGGGTTTTAGCCCACTAATTAGGGGTACAAACTTTAAACATGAATATCTCTCAAACCGTGAAGAATTACATGGTGTACCATATATCAACGGAAATATCTTGACAAGTAGAAACCATCAAAAGAATTATTGACCCAGAATAGATTAATTTGGTAGGTAAAAATTCCCATGCAATATTGGGTTAGCCCCTGGTGCTACTTGGGTTGACATCAATGACAACTGCTGATCAACAATCTCCCCCTTTGGCATTGATGGTAACACAAGTACTCCCCCTGCGATCATGACACCTCTTCCTACAACATTCTGTCCCCCTTTGACATCAATGGAAAAGGGCAACTCCCCCTGAAACAAAACCATCCTGTGGACCTATACACACTTCCACTCACCCTGGCACACAACCATCCTGCAGACTTGTACACACTTCCACTCCCCCTTTATATTCTAAAAAAGGAAATCTAATGAGAACTTGGGAGAATCCCAAGCTTCTGGCAAAGATATTCCAATGCTGGCGAATATTTAATATGTGATTCTTTTGGTGTTGCTTGTAATCTTGCTACTTGTGCAACTGCTTGCATAACATTTGGTCAGGAGGCTGTTACATATAGAAGACTACTAATCATAGATTTGTACAACCTTTGATCCACATCCTTAGATGAGTCATCAATGCTCAATTTGCAACCAAGTAAAGACATCTCTAAATCACTTTGCACCTTTGTAGCAAAATTCTTACTTAGTCGATCATCATTGCTACCAATTACTGTATCATCCTCTTTAGCTATTAGACATGCTTTAGTTGCTTCATCCGGAACATATATGTCATTTGGAGCTTGACTTGCTGTAGCCACAATTTTACCATACACGCCTTTCCTGATTTCATATTTTGTGGAGTTGAATAGTATTGTGTGTCCTTGATCACACATTTGTCCAACACTGAGTAGATTGTGATTCATGTTTTCAACCAATAGAACATTCTTGGCTAGAACATCTTTGCTTCTGAGAGTGACAGTACCTGATCCTATAACATTTGAAGATCCGTCATTTCCAAAGTACACGGTTCCATCCTTCTTCTCTTTCAGAGATACAAATTTATTTCTATATCCAGTCATATGTGTTGAGCAACCGCTATCAACATACCACACATATTTTTTCTTTTGAGCCTTGAGAGCGAGAGCACATCTATCATTCTTCTTCTTCTTCCATGTTCGTTCATTCTGTGGCTTCGAAGATTCTTCTGGAGGATTTTCAAGTCTGCAGTCTTTGGCTATGTGTCCAAAGTTTTGACATTTGTAACATTCAATATTATTTCTTAAATGTTCAAATCTATTGATATTTCGTTGAGCCCTGGGAGGTTCATATTTGACAGATCTCCTGGAATTGTATTCGTTCCTAGGGTACGTGTGACGTTCTACAGCTTTATGACTAAATTTTCCACATGAATAACAGTAGCCATAAAAAATATGTTGGTACCTGGATGGAAATTTTCATCGAGGAATTGTCTTCCAAGGTTGTTCTTGCAAATCTTGTCTAATGAAGTCTACATGCATGTCAGATCTCATAGGTTCATTGTATTTTGTTGTAGAAGGTCCTGCTTCTTCTTCTTTGTAACCGATGCCAGTTTTGTCATTGTAAGATCATTGATTGTTGACGAGTTCTTCCAATGCCCTTGAGTTGTTGGCATATTTTTGGATAGTTTTTCCTTTCTTCACTTCCTCACGCAACGACACTACTTTGGCTTCTAATTCTTCCCTTTCTTGGTTACTTTCTTACAACTTATTTTGAAGTGACTCTTCAATGCATTTGCGTTCTTCAACTTCAATTTTGAGACCTTAAACTTGTTCTTCAAGAGTTTTGGAACATATCTTCTCTACCTTGAGATCTTTTATAAGCTTGATTTCTTCCTCATAAAATTCGTCTATGGTCCATCCTTATTCTTCATTGTTTGATACCTCTTGCTTATTTTGCTTGGCCATAAACAATACTCTCTCATTAGCTTCTTCTTCACTATCATTGTCTTCATCGGATGATGAGCTATCTTCTTTAGAGAGAAAGTTCCTTTTGGATCCTTGATTGTTGAATTTCTTAAAGCCTTTCTTTCTTTTTGAGTTTCCATTACTTTTGTTTGGACATTTTGCTGCAAAATGCCCAACCTCATTACAGCTGAAACATATCAATGGAAGTTTAACTTTGAATTGTCCCTTACCAATTTGTAGTTTTCTCGTGAAGTAAGCATATTCTTCATCTAAAAGACCTTCTTCATCATCTCCCTTTTCTTCACACTTGCAGGTGCATGTCTTTTCAATTGAAGGTTGTTTATCCTTATTGGTTTTCTTAGATGCAACGAATGTAGTTTCTAGATGCGAAGTGCCCTCTTCTTTATCAAGTCTCATTTCATATGCTATGAGAACTCCATGTAATTCCTCTTTACTGAGTTTGTCCATATTTGCACTGTATTCTAAGACCGATACCTTTGGGTTGAATCTCCCTAGTAACGTTCTAAGAATCTTCCGTATAATAGTCTTCTCATCAAATGGCTCTCCCAATCCTTCCAGAGTATTGGTTATTTCATCAACGTATTGAAAGTATGCAGCAATGTTGCAATCTTATTTCATTTTGAGTTGCTCAACTTTTTCTCTATAGATTTGAAGCTTTGCTTCTTTAACATTTGAGTCGCCTGCATATGTATTCTCAAGCTTGTCCCATACATTTTTGGTAGTTTTACAACCCAACACCTTATGATAAGAAGATTCAATAAGTCCACTGATAATAATATTCTTTGCTTTTGCATCATTCACCAAATTCTTCTTACCTTGTTCATCCGCAGTTGATGTAAATCCATTTTGAACAGTGTCCCATACTTCGTAACCTTGCACTAAGAGATAGACCTCCATTCTTCCTTTCTAAAGTGCATAATTATTTTCATTGAATAGAGGTACACCATTCTTGGTATACTCCATGACCTCCTTCTAGATGTTAAACTGCTATTGAAGGAACCAAGCTTTGATGCCAATTGTTGGAAATACTGAGAGGGGGGGTGAATCAGTATTTCTTTCAATTAGAGCATTAGTTAATCTTCAATTATTATCAGTGTTTGTACAATGATAGCAGCAAACAAGAGGAACACAAATGCACAAAGTTTTTAAGGTGGAAACCCACTCTGGGACAAAAACACCTAATTCTTTTCTAATAATTCTTTTCAACTCCAATTGAAAATAAAGCTCCAACTTCCTAGAATCTAGAAAAGCATTCTTCTCCAGCTCCCACTGGATGGACGCTCCCATGCCCGAGATTCTTCAGTAGTCATTGAATGGATGCCCCAACACCCAATGAGCTACAACTCACCCTAGAACCACCCTACCACCCTATAGAAGAATAAAAGAAGAATGGAATCTCGTACCAAGGAAAATGGTCCACTTTACAATGATATAGAATGATGCAGAAGAAGAAGATATACTAGACCATAACCCCAAATTTGACACAACCACCTAATGATTATCCTAGACCTCCCAACACTACCTTTTCAACCCTTGGCAGATAGACACTATTACAATTTGTACAATAATGTATTTACAATCACTAAGTACAATGATACCTTTACAATGATTGTATGCAGTGCTGCCCACTTGAAGACTTCATATGATGAAATTCTTGCTGCTGTTATGCACCTTGGTTGCTGCTCTTGTCATGCTACCCTCTACTGCACCTTGTTTTTCTTTTCTACTGTAGAAATTCTGGTCCTTTGCAATCCTTGACAACACATGATCTAGCTTTTTCTTTTCTTCTAGGAGCTCGATATTGAATCTGGTGTATCTTTGTTATTTCAGATCCTCAATATATGATTTTCGGTCCTGTAGTATTCCTATGATTCTTCTTTCCAATGCCACAGGTCTGACCCAATTTGGATTCTTCAAGAGAGAGTTATACCCAATTTCTCACACTGCCCTAATTATGGTCTATTTCAGCAGAGCGCACTTGTACGGCTTACCATGTGTCAATGTTTCTTCATTTGCCTCTAAAATTGATAGAGAGAAAACTACATACTGTGCATTATCTGCCACCTTTTACAGAATTCCAATATGATACTCAGAGAGAGAGTTATGAAAATTTTACCAAGGTCACTTCTTTGAGATGAATTTGAGGAGCCTGTAAAAACCCTTAATTCCACATATCATATCTCCAAAAATAATGCGCAACTTGATCTGAAATTTTTACTACCACTTCCTTAGTATTTTAGCTTCTTAGCCTTCGTAGAAAAAAATTTAGAGCGAAAATGCCTCGATGACCTCTTTCAGATGGACAAATCCCATTGCATAAGGAGGAAATGAAGATCACAATTTATATGAATGCTTAAGTTGAGAGGGGCTTCAACAAGTGAACGTAGGATGGATATTAGGAGATTAAAAAATATTAATTATCAATTTTCAATGAGCCATGCCCCAACCCCATGGGGTTTTAGCCCACTAACTGGGGGTACAAACTTCAAACATGAATATCTCTCAAACCGTGAAGAATTACATGGCATGCCATATATCAACGGAAACATATTGACAAGTAGAAACCATAAAAATCATTATTGACCAAGAATATATTAATTTGGTAGGTAAAAATTCCCATGTAATATTGGGTTATCCCCTGGTGCTGCTTGGGTTGACATCAATGACAACCGCTGATCAACAATTTTTCAGTCTATGTATTTGATGAGACTATAGATAAAATCTTACAGCTTCAAATACAGACTTTAGGGTTTGACATGCTTAAGAAAAGAAATAATATTGCCATTCAGACCAGGGGTTGTTTCCATCACACAAACACCCTTTACCTGACTGTCCTCCATGCTCCCAGCAGAGATTCGAAAACAAGTGTTGTTGTTCTAACCAATTCAAGAAATCAAAAGGTAGAACATCAGGCTATTAAATGGGAAGATTTGAATTTCCCAGAACATTGGGTCATTTCTAATCCAAAACCAGTCTCTGCAAAAAGTATCACTTCTGCCAACATCCGTGAAGATCAATCCTCAACCGCCCTATCCTTCCCCAGAAGATCTACCATTGATAGACGTAGGATTGAAGAAGCCTGCAAAAGTCTCCCCTGTACAAAGATCCAAAAATTTTAGATACAGCTTGTTCCAATATTGTTTCAAGTTTTTGTATTCACATTTCGTTGTTTGAATTTGATCAGCTTGTAAATTTTAATTCTATTGAAGTCTCTTGCCTAGAGTGCAGAACCTTGGTCAATATCAGTAGTCTTGCCTATCTAGTCATTCATGAAAATCATCATCCTAGGACAGGTGAAGCTCCACCGTCCACTTCAGTTAACCCATGTCCTAATCCTAAATGATCTGATATTCCATTCCCTCATGAGTCAGACCATGTGTTAGTAATACATGAATTGCCATCTCTGGAGAATGAAGACCCCAAATTGACAGAAATTTTTAGCAAGATGAGACCACCCAATATGCCAGAATTTGGTCTCGGATATATTGAGCAGATGAATGATCTGATCCCTGAATCAAGATTCAAGGATCTACCAGCACAAATTCAAGGATGCACAAATTCTTCACTATTATGGATGGGTGAAAGAAGCACAAAGTTCCCACCCAGTGGATGAAAGAGATGCTGAACTGGGATATTTCTACCCATCCAGAGGCTGAATATTTTGGCCTCAGTCATTCGAGTGAAGAGAAAATAATATTATCAGAAGAATGGAAGGAGTACATGAATAGAACAAACATTTGGATATCCTTCTATTCATGGAAGAAAAATAAACAATCTCATATTGTATTAATGACTAATGCTAGTATTTATGGTCAGCCCTTGACGGTAGTAAAATTGAGACTGTTACTACCTTTCCTCCCTAGAGAGGCATTATCCTAGGAGAAGGTCAGAACACTGCAAAGGGCATTCCTTTGGTGTTAAAGGATGATAATTCTCTTGGCATAGATGGCAGGATACGGAAAGCCAGTGAATAGTTAAATTGGTCAAACACTTCCATAACAAGTCTTGAGAAGAATGTTGCCAAAACTATCTTTGTAAAGGAACAGTTTGATAGATTACAAGTTTCTGTGAATGATGTAAATAGTGCCTTGAATAATGTATAGTTTTATTCTTCTTTAATTAAGTCCTACTCCAGAGAGTCTTTGAGTAGAATAGAAGAAGTAGAAAGTAGAATAATGAATGAAGCTTATTCTACTAGAGGTCTTATAACTGATCTGTCTGATAAGTTTGACAAGATAAATCCTTCCAAGACAGACAAACCAATACCAGCTTCTTTCTTACATAAAATACATGTACATATCAAGAACCCTGTCAAACCTATTGACAAATTTCCCCATCTTTTTCCAAAAGAAGTAGGACAATCCTTTCAGTCCTCTCAGAGACCGTCAGAAGAAAGAATCACCCTTGCCTCTTTAATAAAAGAATCTGACAAAGAGCCAGAGACTCAACTCCTTCCAGTCTATGAACCCCTAGAAAGTCACTTTACTAGATATTCTTCTCCAGAGCTTAGTGGAATGGGTAAACTTCCAGAGACCCATTCCTTTTATCCTGAATGTCATAAAGAGTAGAATATTGATAATCTCAGCATGGGGGAAATTAGACAAGTAATTGATCAGATGATGACTGAGTATAAGCTCATGTGTGTGAGAGGAAAATCTGAAGTTGAAGCATGTAAAATTATGATGCAATGCTTCACTGGAACCTTGGCAAGATGGTGGGAAGTTGACACTTCTCCAGCCTTGATCGAAAAGATGGAAGAATAAATTTTGAAGGATGAGAATCGAGATATCATCTTTCATCCAAATGGTACTCCCACAAATAACATGATTGGAGCTGTAACTCCATGATTGAAGAACATTGGTGTGGCACTGAGACTTTTGTCTCAGACAAAAATGAAATTATTTTGATGAATTTAAAATGTATGAAAATGAGCCAGATGAAGATTTCCATCGAGATTGGATGCAGAGGATATTCCTCATAAAACTAAAAATATCTTGTGGAAACAAGTTTATCTTGCAGCATTGCCTTCAAAGTTGGTTGATATTATTAAAATGCAAGAATCTTTTCAGTTTCCATTCGAAGATTACACTTAAGGAGAAATATATGCAATTATTACAAAGGTACTAGTAACTCTGTGTACTATTTCAAAGATGAATAACTCTTTAGAGAAGATGTCTAGATTGCCTGACAGCAAATCCTTTTGCAGTAAATATGGCATCACTATTGATGATCCCCTAGTAAAAAGAAGGAAGTCTAAAAGAACGGCTAAGAAGGCTCAAAAGAGAGAAAAATTTGTCAGCAGAAATAATAAGAGGAGAACCTCCTCACAGCCATCCAAAGGAAAGGGATATTATAAGTATGTCCCTAATACTCATTATTATAAACCATCAGATATACATCTGAAGACTCAAAAGAAAGAAAAGTTGAACCAGCTCATATGTTGGTTATGTGGTAAACCTGGCCACACAGCAAACAGATGTCCTAATGGAGAAGAGTCAAAGAAAAACAAAGGAAGAAAATCTCAGCCTCCTAATAAGGGCAAGACAGTTGTAAAAATTGAAGATAAATGTAGCAAGCATGGATCTCCACACCATAAGGCAGAAAATTGTCCTCGTTTGTTCATTTAACAACAACAGCTATATGATTACTCTTCTGATTCATGCAATGAATCTTCTTTTTCTAGTTCTTCTGTTGAAGAACTACAAGATCACTTATATTGTTCTTGTTCAGATTCTGAAAATTGTAAATGTGGATGTTCTTCTGATGATGAATCTGACTCTTCATCTGATGACAACCTTGCCAAAGATTTTAGTTCTAAACTAAAAGTCCTTATGGCACAAACAGATGAAGATGAGCTCAAGATTTTTTCACAAATCCATGCAATGGAAGAAGGAGACTTAAAAAATCGATCGCTGGAGACATTTATGTCACAGACATCTTCAGCCAGCAAAAGTGCCAGAAAGAAGCCTCTCTTTCTCGAAGCTTCTTATGAAAGAAATACTAAGGCCTACCAGGGGGATCAACAGTAGAACAAACTTTGCTCACTCACTTTGGGGGAGGTGAGAAGAGAAATTCACATGCTTAAATCTGAAATTTTTGTTTTAAAATCCCAAGTTGCTAAGTTAGAGAAAGGAAAACAGGAAATGGCACAACCTATTTCAGGCCACTGTACAAATTACACTTTACATAGTGCATCATTTACAGAGTCAAATGTTGAAATTCTTGAAGGGAAAAAGGATCCTACAATAGGGTTCAGAGAGATGTGTGTTCTAGCAATAGAATACCAACAGCATCATGTTCAGATAAATGTTTTTATCAAAGCTGAAATGTTTTCCCTTACTGCACTATTAGATTCTAGTGTAGATGTAAATATTTTCAATAAAAAGGTCATCCCCTCCAAATACTGGATATCAGCCTCAACAAAAATAATAGTGTTAGGAGAGAATTGATTTTCCATTGGAAAGTTAATTACTTTTGTGTTGCTCCCTTTATCATACAAGGTTTTTCATATCCAAGGCTTTTCTTATGGGGAGCTTTATTGTTCAAATGTAATCCAAACTCGAATGGAGGTCAAGTATGATAATTTATTCGAAGAGTGAAGCTTGATGAAGCAGAGAACCTGAAGGAGGTATACATGAAATATGTTGAGGAATGAAAGTTCTATAGTGAAATTTGTGGCCATCTGAACCTGTTAGCAAGTAAAGTAATGATCAGTTTCTAAGGGATGAGATTGACAAGTAACTTACCCGTTTTAAAGTGTAGTGTCTCCAGCAGAAGCACCACTATTCTATCTCATTGGTTTGGTTACATCTATGAAGATATTTTTAGCTATTTTATATTTTTTTTTTTTCATTTATTTATATTCAGACATAATAATAAACAAATAAAAATTTATCAATTTTTTATACAATTATAAATAGTAGTTGGCACTTGGGAAGCCCCATAAAAATTGTATCATCTCTTTGTCAGGTTATTTGTACGAAATATACTTAATTTATTTTAGTTTACTTCTATACATATTCATTTCAAATTACACAAACTATGTTTGGTTTATGAAACCAAAATTTAAAATGTTAGTATTTGTTATATGAGATATTTAACTAATAGATTAAATTATTTTTTCTTGTCAATTTATCAAAAAATTTATATAGATTTTTAAAAATGATAATTTTAAGTTGTTTGATTTGCAAAAATCAATTTCATCAAGTGTTGAATCAATTTATTCATTCTAAGGTATATTTTAAACATCAAGAAAATTATTTGACTATTTGTTAAACTACCTTTTTAAATTAAATTAAAATAAAAAATAATTAAAATTATTTCGTGAAAAAAGGTGTATTTAAATTTTTTTAGTTTATAAAATAAAATCCAAAAATTTCATTTAAAAAAATTATTTCTAATTATTAAAAAAAAAAATATATATATATATATATATATATATATATATATATATAATAAAACTATTTTGTTTTTATGTCGAAGGAAGATGTTCCTAATTGGATTCAAATCTCTAGAAACATGATATAATATATAATATTACACTAAATAAACAAATCAGTGCAAAAAAATATTTTTATTTTTATTTTTATATATTTATATTTTATATTTTTTAATATATTAAACATATTTTATATTTTAATTATATAAATATTTAAATTATTTATATAAATATTTAATTATTAAAAATCTTTTCAATGCTATTTATAAAAATTATATATAATTATAAATTATAATTATATAAAATAATAAACTAATTTCCCTTTCTCCTCCTTTCCCTAATCTATATCAAATATCAACTAGCCCCACAAAATACTTCATTCTCCAGAAATAAAATAACTAGAAAATATCTCTAATCAGCCATACCATATGCTCGACAAAATACGTCATACTCTAGATTCATACAATAACCACACTTATCACTTATTGATGGAATGACATAAAAGATTCACTTATTGACAGAATGATATAATAGATTCAAATTTTTTTATTATTATCTATTTTTCCAAAGTTTAAAATGCATAAATTATTATATTTTAGCAGTATTAAAAAATATTCAATAAACATATAATTTATTCTTTTATGCCTTCATACATATATATATTTAATTTTACAAAATTAATAAAAAATATCTAACTTTTGTTTTTTAAACAGTACTTTTAACTATGTTCTAATATAATATAATAATAATAATTGTAAATAAACATATATATATTATATTAAAATAGCAAAAATACATAATTTATAAATTTGAGAGTAGACACCAATTTTTAGTCATTTAACCATTTACAATTAGATGGATCGAGTACACTATGTAAAACCAATTTTTCCATAATAAAAATGTTTTCACTATAAGAAATAATTTAATAAACCACATTATATTAAATTGTTTCTGGTTCAAACACGAAACCCTATGAAAAAAAATTAAGTAAATCGTTATTTTTTTTATTTTTCTCTAGGAATAATTAATTAAATCAGTGTTTAAATAATAGTCATGGTCATATTTAACCCAAATTATGAGAAATAATTAGATAAATCATTATTTATCTTATTATTCTGTAGAAATAATTAGATAAATCATTATTTATCTTATTATTCTGTAGAAATAATTAATTAAATCATTATTTAATAAATATTCCCTGCTAAATTTGAATAAATCATTTAGGAATAATAAAATAAATCATTATTTGTTAAATTATTCCTTAACCTCATTCTTGAAATGATAAATAAATCATTTATTCATTTAATATTTTTAAATAAAGGGATTTAACAAATTTAAATTCCTTTTCCCTCCAACAAAATATAATAAAATATTCCAAGAAGTTTGATCTAGATTTTGGTTAATAGTATTTTATTATGCACCATTATCAAGGATAACTTAATATTTTGTTATAAATAGAAGGTTTTTCCATTCATTATTTACCTTTGATTCTTTTGTCATGGTTGAACTTTGATATTTTTGTCATAGTCATACTTTGATAACTTTTGTTATTATTTTGCTTCTTGAGCTCTCATAGAGTTCAACATGTCATGGATTTTCTACACCATTGAGAGAGAGAAATCTTCTGGATCTGAAGAATTGAGGAAAACCAAGAACCCATCCCGTTTAGGGGGGCTAGTAACATCATTCTTTTTTCCCTTCCAAGGTGTTAATGCATATATAATTATTTATATATCTTGTCTTGTCCACTGGATTTTTAGAGAAACTCTTAATTCATTTTACTTTTTAACTGCTTTTACTACATTGATGTGGGCTTTTTCTACATTTGTTTCAGCCATCTATTGCATATCTCAGGAAGTTAAGCCGACATATTTGTTGTTAGGGTTGTTTGTCATACACAACATAAGTGATCTCTTTTCGTATACTTGCGTTAAGAATTCATTCTAACAATTGGTGACTCTGCTTGGTTTTATTCAGATTCCTGCGTGACCAACTAATTTAGTAACTAGGGTTTTTCTTTCACTATTTTTAGTCTCTTAATGTTGTTTTTTTAAATTTTATGCCCTAAAGCAATACAAATTCTAACTTTTGGGTGTTTCTGGGTGTTTTCTATAGGTAACGGTTATCAATCGCGCCAAATACGACAATTGTTTCTGCAACTTGCGACCTGAAGATTCTGGAACTACATCTCGCACTTTTCATCCCAGAACCTGTGAGTTCAAGCTGAGGTCACTCCCATGGGGCTAGAAACTGCGATTTCAACAACTGAAAGATCAGTACCTGCGAGCTGCAACATTTTGCAGGAATTTTTCTGTGATTGTTAGGGTTTGCCGCAAACACTGTTCAAGATTGTATGACCTTTTCTATCAACCTGTATTAGTCTTAGATATGCTGAGTTTGTCTCCTTGAAGTAGGACCAAGCCCCTTAGGGTTTCAATAAGCTTACACCTTTTTAGGAGGGGTTTAGCTGAGTATGTATTCTGAGATTTTGCAGCGCTCTCAGCCATCGTTTAGGTTCTGATCTAGTATTCTTTAAGATCCTTATAGATCAGCTATTATTGCATCCAAAACCACTTCTTGAGTTTTTTTTGGTCTTTCCATTAGGGTCCCCTTTGTTTCCCTTAGGGTTGTAACATTTCGCCTCCTTTTTTGGAGCAGTTTTCCCTGTGGTTTCTTGCTATTTTCTACACATTTTTTAGCAGATTCGAGTCATTAGATCCTTCTCCCTCAGACCCTAGATATTTTTTCCATATTGTGTGTTTTTAGTCAATTTCACCTGCCTCTTAGAACAACTATTTCGGAAGCCTTTTTTTGGGTTGAATTTATGCATCTTTAGCTATTTATTTTACCGTCATTTGAGTTTTATTTATAGTTATTCAACATTTTTTATTTTCCTTTATACAACCGTATGAGCTTAATTAAAATTAACACACAGCTTAGAAATATGCACACCTAAAGCAAACAATGCTTGGTTTACAATTCCAAGCCAAGGCATAAGAATCGTAATTAATTTATCTGCCCCTCTGAGCCTTTTTTTATCACTCTTCCATCTTATTGGGTTATTTGTGTCTTGCCATCACTGTGCCCCCAAGGCGCTTATCACAGAGACTCCTAGACCTTCATCCTTAGTTTCCATTAGGAAGACTTACTCCAAAGCGTAGATTTCGAGTTAGTCCTCCGCCGAGTCCCCATACCAATTTTGATTCTGGTCCATCAGTTCCTCCCTCCGATTCCTAACCATTTCTCCTCCACCTCATTCACCCACCATGTTAAGTGCCAATGCAGGTGCTGGTCCTCAAGCTGGTGGTAGCCCTGACCCTAATTCTGGAGCTGCTACTAGTGGAACCACTATCGAAGCCATTCTGGCTACTCCCTTGCTACCTTTTAGTAGCTTTAAGTCTTCCTGATTTTAGCCAGTTAATTAATGACTCTATACTCCACAATCCTGGTTGGCCTACTATGCCAACTAAGATTCCTTCAGATATCCCTACATTCGGAGGAAACACTAGAGAGGACCCTACTAATCAGGTTCTCTCCTTTCACATGTGGTTTTCATCCAATTCTATTACTAATGACCTCATTCGTCTTCTTTTATTCCAACATACGCTCACTGGAGCAGTTTTAAAGTGGTATCTCAACCAGGCTGCTGCCTCACATTCGACTTTTGCAACTCTTGCTAAAGAATTTATGTCCTATTTCCATCTACCTCTCCAATATGATACTGGTACTGAGTTGTTCAACAGATTCTGCCAAAATTATACCACCTGCCTATCTGAGCATGTCCAAGAATGGCATAGAAGGAGGAACTTGTGTCGAGATCCCACATTTGACGACACTATCTATATGGATTAGTTTCTCATAATGATTTTTCCTTCTATTGGTAAAGATGTCGCATCTCATTTTCCTCAGACCAAGGAGGAATCTCTCCAAGTTTCATTGAAATATGTCTCGATCTACACCCAATCTGGTTATGTTTATACCGTCTTACTGGTTTTTCGCAGACTTGGTGGTGCCAATGCACCGGGGGCGTCACATGTCACTGACAGTGTCGTTGGATCTCTTTCACATCTGTATACTCATCCTTCCATGGGTTACAGTTTCCCTTAGGGAGGGACCACATCCTCTAGCACTTATCCCCCTCCTTATAGCATGTATCTAGGACAAATCAAACCTTACATGTTTTCCCCATCACATCAACCGATGCCAGGGCTAGTTGTTTCTCATCCTCTTTACCCAAATGTTGCTCAACCTCCTTTCTATCCTTACCCATAGATCGGTTCTCCAACCCCTGTGGCATTAGAACCCCAGCCTCCTGTGACTTCTCTACCTCTTCCATTGATCTAGATCTTGGGGGGAGACCCCCAAGATATAAAAATTTGAAATGGATTTGACAAGAACTGCAAAACTAGAAAGCCAGAAAAAAGTAGAGAACATAAATAAAATAAAACCACAAAGAAACTTGTTTTATTAAAACAGAGAATAACTATAGAAGCTACATTGTGGTGGACAATCTGTCCTTTTACAAACTGAGGCTTGTTATTTATAGCATTTTTTGAGTTACAATACCATGTGTAGATACCATAGGATACTATAACAAACCAAGTCATTACCATGTAGACACGATCACAATACCATGGTAATTGATGGGTGAATACCATGTGTGGATACATACCATGGATGGATGAATATCATGGATATATGTCACTTACAATACCATGGGTGAATAAATACAATGGATGGTTGAATACCATGGGTCAATGACATTTACAATATCATGGGTAAATTCCATGGGTGGATGGATAACATGGGTAGATGAATACCATGAGTAGATGCCATTTTCCATTCGGATCATTCCTCCCTCCTTAAGAAGAAAAGGTCCCCATTGCGTGAAGTTCCCTCCTCAGAAGCTTTTGTTGAATATGAAGAGCCACTAAAGAGAAGGTTTTTTTGTAGTTAACCCATAATTGTGATGAATGAAGATCCAAGGACAAAGATACCCTATAATGCTTGTGACCAACTATGATATTGACAGTTTGCGGCCTAGAAAATGGACTTCGATGAAGTGTGGGTTTGTGGATGAACCAAAACCATGACAAACGAAGATCCAAGGATAGAGATACCCTATAATTCTTGTTACCAACTATGTTATTAACAGTGTTCGGCCTAGCAAATGGACTTGGATGAAATGGATTTTGTGCGATTGACCCATAACTGTGATGCTGATTGTTGATGAAGTAGCAGGTACCTACATAGCTTAGGGTGGGAGGGCATGTCTCCAAATAACCCAAGCCAAACGCTGCTCTCTTGAAACTGATGAATGTGAAGCAGGTGCCTACTAAAGCAGGGTGGGAGGGCACGTCTCCAAAGGGAACCCGCTCCAAATGCTGCTCTAGATTTAAAATGAGCATAACTCAGTCAATATAACTCGAAATATTTATTATAACCTGTTTTTGGAAATGAAATGATCATTCTTCATCTTCTCATGTATTTTAAACCGCTATCTGGAGACTCTAGACTCTTAGATTCGTGCTGGAACTGTCTTGCCGTCACACAATTTCTGAAAAAAAAAAATAGATGATTTTAAATCAACAATAGCTCCCACATCCGAACTCTGATTCGATCGATTTTCTTTTTTTAAATTGGGTGATTTTTTAAGGGGAGCTCAGATCTATAGCCATTTATCTAAATTTTCGAAATGAAAACTGTGGAAAATGACAGGAGAGCCGTCGTCCATAAATTGTTGTCAGAACATTTTCTGCAATATTGCTGATTTAGAATCAGCGATATCTCCCTCATCCAAACTCCAATTGGGCCGATTTTTTTTTTGAATTTGGGTGTTTTTTTGTAAGGAATCCAAATATAGTCTTATATTTTGTAAATTTTTCACCAAATTTTTCATATCTGATCATGAAACTCGCCACCCAAGAAATTCATGGAGTTTGTTGAAAATTGCTGCCAAAAATTGAAACTAAAATATGCTTCAAACCCCCATTCCCATGGATTCGTAACCTGAATCTAATACCACTGATCCAGATATTGGGGGGAGACCCCCAAGATCTAAAAATTTGAAATGGATTTGACAAGATCTGCAAAACTAGAAAGCTAGAAAAAAAGAGAGAACACAAATAAAATAAAACGACAAAGAAACTTGTTTTATTAAAACAGAGAATAACTATAGAAGCTACATTGTGGTGGACAATCTATCCTTTTACAAACTGAGGCTTGTTATTTATAGCCCTTTTTGAGTTACAATACCATGTGTAGATACCATAGGTGGATACCATTGGTCAAAACCATGGGTCAATACCATGGGTAGATACCACTTACAATACCATGGGTAAATTCCATGTGTGGATGAATATCATGTGTGGATACATACCATAGGTGGATGAATATCATGGATAGATGTCACTTCCAATACCATGGGCGACTAAAGACAATGGGTGGATGAATACCATGGTTCAATGACATTTACAATATCATGGGTAAATTCCATGGGTGGATGGATAACATGGGTAGATGAATACCATGGGTGGATTCCATTTTCCATTCGGATCATCCACAGCAACCACCTCCCTCTCAGAGTCAGTTTTATCCAGAATATAATGCGACTAATCCTCCTAATTCCAAGAAAAAGAGGAAAGGAAACCAAATTCAACCAACATAAGGTAATCAAGGTTGCTAAGGTAACCAGCCAAAAGCACCCCAAGGGAACCAACCTAACACTAAAAACCAGCAATAGGGCATTCAACCCAAGTAGAACATGCCTATTTGTACAAACAAGCCTTGTTCTTGTTGTGGTGTCCATGATCATTGTACTCATAATTGTCCCCTTTTACCCTAGATGCGGCAGTTTTGCGAAACACAAACAACATCTAGAGGATAGCAAGCCACTTCTTCGGCTCCTCCAAATATTGTGCCAGTTCAACCAATTGTGTTCACTAATCCTTTCCCTCAGTAAGGATATGTGGCCTTCCAACCCCCTCAAGTTTAGGCCACCCTTCAACCCTCACAGTCTGGTACCCATGAATACCAGATTCTCATGATGAATTATGAAGAGGTCAATACCACTGATTCAATCTTCAAACCCGGTCACCCCAATATGGAAAACCACCTGCTTCGTTTGCAACCAAGCCCTAAACCAAAGTTTCCACAGAGTCCATTTTGACACCCAATGCTCCCTTACAGATCCGTCATCCACAAGCCAAGGTTATTCCCAACATCCCCAAAGTGCCATTATACTGAAATGATGCTTCTACCAAGGCCGCCCATGCTTACATCATAATATATGACTTGGCACAATATCCTGCTGCCATGTCAATGCTGGAAGCCCTCTAGTCATGCCCTTCACAAAATAAGGTTCTATTATCTGCTATTAGCATAGTGGATCCTTCAGATGATCATTTGATTGTCTTTGATGTTGACAAGCCAGAACATCCGCCCTTACCTTCATTCATCGCCTTCCAAATACAAGTGAAGATTCGTAATTCCCATGTCCTACGATGTATTAATGATGAGGGTGAATCCACCCACGTGATGTTTAACTCTGTTTGTAATAAACTCTCAACACCCAACTTAGCCACATCCACCATCACTTTTCGTGCTTGGGACAGTCAGCCTTCTCAACCTCTTGGCATGTACCACAATTGTCTTGTCACTCTTGCAGGAATGAATGTTTGTATTGACATTAAAGTCACAACGACCCCTTGGATGACGATATCCTCTTAGGTTGTAGCTATACCTATTTAATTTATGTTTTTGCATCTGTTTTTCACTGTAAGATGTGCTTTCCTCAAAATGGAAAGATCACTACCATCGATTAGTTGACATATTGCAAACCGAAGTCTCAGACCTCCCCCGAGCCTATCATATCTTCGGTGGCCGATAAACAATCAGTCACACCTATTACTAGTGTCTCACTAGGAGTCTATAAAGATTCCACCTTACTTGGTGCATTCCATTATCTCTCCCCTCTTATTTCTAACCACAACTAGTCAAATGTTTACATGATGCAATTGTCTCAGACTAGCCACAAGTAGTTTTGCTGAAGCAGCTGGCAGCCTATGCCTCTGCAACCTGCAAGTGGTCACTCGATGGAGCCTTTAGGACCATCTTTTCAAGGTCCTTCTCCCTCTGCTGGTGTCTCTTACACACCATTTCAACCAAGAACGGTTCCCCCTAGCCTTAACCATTTCGGAGCCATTCCACTAGGCCATTACCCTTTCTGTCAAATGCCATTTCTAGCTCCCCCCTCTAGATCCTTTTTGGTAACTCTTATGGCTACATTGAGCCTTACCGGATCCCAGTCTGGTACATCAATCCCACAGCCAACAGTTCGCCTGGTCAGCTCGAACCTTATATTGCTTTGACCCCGGTCCAAACAGTTTCTATGACCCCTCTATTTTCTTCAGTGCTTCAGCCACCTCAACAGGAATCTAGTAATGTTGCGAAAGCATCTGGTGAGGGAGACAAAGCCAAAAAGAAGGAACCTAAGGATAATTCCACCCAAACAACCCCTGCTCATCTTAAGCCTCTGAAGCAGTCATCTTCATGCAATTTTTGTGATGTTGTTGGGCATGCCACCCATAATTTTCCCGAGCTTCCTCGTCTTAAACCTATGGTGAATGAGGCATTTCCTGAATCCGATATCCCAGAGTTCCATGTTACCTTACCCGATTCAGCTAAGAAACTAAAATATTTGGGCACAAATCACCCTTTTTCTTTATGTCATATTTATGGGCACTACTCTAACCTTTTTCCCCATCTCGACGAATTTCACGACACCATTGAGGTTGTTCATTGAATCAAGGCTAAACGTAGTAGATCCTCTACTCTTCTGCTCATGATTTTTGCTTCTACATAACCAGAGGAAATTTCTGCATCCATTGTGGTACCTCCCCCCGATGTCGAGATGAAGGATCCTTTATCCACTATCCTCTATCTGTCATCATCCATGAGATCCATGGTGGAAAGCCCCTCCAGGTCATTCCCTTCTGTATCGAGTGAACCTCCTTTGGCTCAACATAGGTAGATGTTTCATCTACTAGCTCTTTGTCTACACTTCGTAGCGATGCATATGTGAACCATAGCTCCCATGATGATGTGTCATGTAGCCCCGCCGTGTCATGTGGTCTTTCTTCTACTAGTCCCCCCATATTTCATTATGATGAAGACATTATGGAAGAAATTACCACCCCTGACCTTCCTTGGGATCATATGCACCACTGTGCATACTTCCTTCCGTAGTAGTCCCATGACCAGTATGCTGTGGAATCTAAAGACTTCATCTCCAATGAGGTAAATTGGTTTAGAAATCGCATTACTGCACCCGACGCTTTCAAAGAAGGAAATATGGCCAATATATCTCCTACCATTAAAATTAAGATTTTTGATAAACCAGGGGTAGAAGAAACCATTATGTTTGGGGCACATTGTAACCCGAAAGAAATTAAGGCTTACACCAAGCTATTCAAGGAATTCTGTGATGTTTTCCATTAGTCCTATTCAGAGGCCTAGACTTGATCCTGCCATTGTTGAACACCATATCTATACATGGCCCAATGCCAATCCTGTCTGTTAAAAGTTGAGACCACGTAATCCTTCCATATGAGAGGCTATCAAAGCCGAAATCCATAAGCTCAAGTAGGTTGGTTTTATCTATCCCATTGAATACACCACTTGGATCTGTAACCCAGTTATCATTCTAAAGAAACAAGGCACAATCTATGTCTGCATTGAATTTTGTGACCTGAACAATGCTTGTCCCAAAGACAAGTTTCCCACACCATTTATTGACCATATCCTTAATAAGTGTGCGGGGCATAGAAATTTTACCCATAGCATCCCCTATTGCGATGCATTTTTTTTTTCTGCCATGGGTTCACGTTTATAGAATTATTCATGACCATCTCATTTGTTGTCTTGTGATGCCTTTCATATGGATCCATCATCCACATCGTAGATCGGCTATGCCAACACTGCAAGTCACTTCTCGTGGAATCTAACTTCTGTAGCCTGTGCCATTTTTACCCCCATGCATTCATTAGTGCTCTCCAATGACGTATGCATTGGATCTGCCACTAATAATCAAACCAAATATGATGGAGTGATAGGTTTATTAGTCAATTCCCTTGAACATCACATCTTTCATCTTCATGTTAATTTACATTCCCTGATGCTTGTCATGTAATTGAATGGCATATATCGTGTGAATAAGCATGTCATTTTTAGATGATATTTAAGAGTGAATTTCTGAGTGTGTGAATTTGAAACCAATACATTCAGTGATGTAACAAGAGCCCAAATTCACCACGTAGATAGCATTGCAAACAATATTATAGATTGGCACTTATCACATGCATTTAACACAAGTAAAAAATAATAAACCAAATGGTGAATCATATACTCATAATATATAAAAACATGCGTATCCATAGTATGTGTCCACAAAATCATAAGTATTTTGGAGTCCTCTACTCTAATACATCTGATATGCACATAGCATGTTGCAAAAATCAAAACTGGGGGCACCACATGCCCCTACATATAATAATTATATGGAGGGCCCAGAGCCAATGGCTTGGCTCCTGCAACCCGCAGATCTTGCATACACTGTCTGTCCATCACCATGCATCGGATGACACCTAGACACTCTGAGGGTAGCCCAATACATGACTCAATGTAACAATCATCAATATCATGCCAGTCACGCTCTGATACCCCGGTCATCAACAACTCGCATATATGGCGAACATCCTCCAGCAAAGCCTTTAAGTCCTCTCTATCAGATCCTCTAGCTATGCTAGACTCCGCAGCCCCTGGCAATGTGGGTCGTCCCATATACTCATCTGGTTTCACCGGTGCTATATTGGCATACTAAAAGCAATGAATCAACACCACATACATAACTCTAAGACTTTAAATGCACCACAAAATATAACAAATCATCACTTACCATTTGGTCTACATGCTCAACCAGGTGGAAGTGGCATGTGTCAGTCCCCCTGATAGTTCATCCCACTGTATGGATAGTCGTCTATATATAACGACATCTAATCCAAATGTGTGAAGAACTCAGGTTGGAACACTCGTCCAACTGATCTAGGTGGATATTGGTAGTCACCCGCCTATTCCACTCGGGGCCCCACCATTGTCTCTTTCAGTTTTTTAGTTTCAGCACAACTTGCTATTTTTAGCAGTTTTTCGGGTCCTAAATATCCGGAGCTGTTTTGAGGCCCTAAACGAATTTTTTTGGGAAAATGGAGAGCAACATGGCTCCATAGATCGATGTTGCTCGTTCAAAATTTTTAGTCCTTAAATATATCTTTCTAACGAGGTATGGTGTGCGTCAAACGGAGATCGTATGCCAAAGTTACACCCCTGGGAGGTTGAAACACCAATTTACCCAAACGGGGTCCATAGTTTTGGCATTTCATCTCCTAGGGTTAGGCTTTTGGCTGTTTAGGATTTCCCATTGTTTCTGAATAATAAATATGCCCTCGAGCCTCATTGTAACTCAGTTCAGAGGCCTGTAGCTGCCACATCTCTTCTCAAAGATAGCTACCAGCACCCTAGCTAGTTTCCATTCTGTCTATAAGAAAATTTTAGTTCTTTGATATTAATGAAGTGAAGTTTTATTTCTGTTGCATCTCTGTATTTATGGTTATGTGTTTATTCTGTTGCATTCCTACAATAAATCTGGATCAGTGGTATCAGAGGGGTCTACTTTTTCTTGATCCTTCTTTGCATGTGCCCAATGAGGTCGGGGTATAAGTAGTTAAGGCTCGATCTGGTGGAACCTTTGCAAGATTAGCCTCGCAAACCCTGACAGATTCCCATGGGGGACGAAAATAAAGATGAGGGAGTAGGAGATCCTGTTGAGTCCCAAATTTGCGTCTTTTCCATACATTTTTCCATACCTTTTTCACTCACCTAAACTTCCCAAATTGTCAATATCATGTGCAAAAGAGCATCTAACATGGTTTTTAAGTATATTTTTGTGTTTGCTATTTGATCTAGATTTTGTTCATTCGGCTGTGGAATCTTGCCACTTTCCGCAGCTGCTGCAACTTTCCGCAGCTATTTTGTGAAACTCTATGCTACAGGTGTCTACAAGGGAAATGAGCCACATGGGCAGGTCAGGAATGACGTGGACATGGTTCGTGTCCTATTGGTTCAAGCAAACTCGTCCAAAGAAGCCGCGGTCAAAGGCGTCCACATGGAAGTCAACCATGGAGTTTCATGTCGGCCGGACTCTGTTTCGTGTCACATAAAGATCCATACGGCCGTTTCTAAGCCCGCGGAGGATAAATCGACATCTGTACAGGGCTCTAGAGTCGAATTCAAGCATCCACCTCTCGTAGATTCACTTTCCAACACGGCCCTGCTCCTATATCCGTGGACGTAGTGGTCTACGTGCTCTCTACCAGCATGAACTTTAGGAGACAGTTATAGTTTGTTGTTATATATAGTGCGTTTGCATACGCATATGAAGTTAGTTGATGTTAGTGAATGTAGTCTCTGTTATCTTTTGATTAGTCTGCTCTGTAGTGATTACGCTGCACTTGTGCCGTAACATTAACATTCTGTAATGACTGCTTTTTAATATGAGAAGACTCTGTTTTTCAACTTAATTCGTATTTGAGGACCGTTGCCAAGGCTGTGTAGAGGGCCCCTGCTCAGCTAAGGTTTTGTGTATTAGTGTATATTTCTCATTTCGTTTCTTTGGAAATCATTGTATCATAATCCATTCATATGTTCATACTTTGCAGTTGTTTCATTTATGTTTATAAACTTCTATAATTTCCATTTCATTTCTGTTTTTCATGTTTTATGATTGTTAACCACTGATCAGTGTTTATGTTTTTCAGGTTTTAGATAGGCAGCCCGGGCATTTTTATAGCTTTTTGACTAATGACATGGATCTAACATTGTTCTGCTGCTAGTTTGTTTTTCATAGCTTTTGTTTAATTTCAGTCTTGCTTTGTTCATTTCAGTTTTGCTTATCTACTTTAGTAGTTAAATTTAGATATATTAAGCTGCTCATAGCATCTTCAGTTGCCTCCGAAAGCCACAGCTGGACTGATGGTGAGGGACTGCATTATGAAATGTGTAGTGTAGTAGTTTCTTTTCTGCAAATTTAGATATATTAAGCTGCTCATAGCATCTTCAGTTGCCTCCGAAAGCCACAGCTGGACTGATGGTGAGGGATTGCATTATGAAATGTGTATTTTAGTATTAGTTTCTTTTCTGCAAATTTAGATATATTAAATCATGCATGACATCTTCAGTTGCCTCCGAAAGCCACAGCTGGACTGATGGTGAGGGATTGAATCATGAGTGTATGGTTTAGTATTAGTTACTTTCTGCAAATTAAATATCGATTGATTGTTTATGATTACTTCCGAAAATCATAGTTGGACTAATGATGAAGGGTCAGAAGATAAATTGATGTAATCTGATTTAGATTTATTTTGTTGCAATTTTGAATTTTCTTAAGCATAGTTTCTTTTGTGTTTAGTCGGCAGCAAGAATATTTTGGTTTTCATGCTCACTAGTTTACTGTTTTGATTTATTAGATTAGCAGCACCTTTCCATTTCAGCAGCACATTTTCATTTCCTTTCTAGTCTTATCATTGTAAATTTCAAGTTGCTTTTAAAGTTTCAAGTTGGTAAATCATTATAGGGGATATCCTTCCTTGAACAAACATAACCAAACTTGTTTCATCTTAGAATTTCCATTTCACCTTAGAAAAACCAAAAACGACAAAAAGTTAAGAAATAGGTTATCTTGCACATATAGTGCGCCGCACTTCATCAGCTTACGATTCCAGGATTGACAAATTAAATGCAGCAATTTAGGACACACTAAATTGACCAAACATTTTGGCGCCGTTGCCGGGGAAGTGTAACTAGGTAGCCAATTTCTTAAAAAAAAAAACATAAAATCATAAAAGAAGGAAAACTTGATAACTTCTTGAAGTATGCTCTCCTCTTGCACCTAGTGTGATCTGGAGGATCAGAAAAGAGAGTTATTGGTTTAGTAATTTCTTAAGTATGCTCTCTTCTTGCACCTAGTGTGATCTGGAAGATCAGAAAGAGAATTATTAGCCCAAATTTTTTAAAAAATAAAAAATGACATGCATAGAGCAAGAGATTCTAGGGGAAGGTTTATAGCTAAAGCCAAGAGTTCGATTTTCATAACTCCATCTTCTTCAAGGCATAGACCAGATTCACCACCATCTACCCCTAGCCTTAAGATTTTTGGAAGTCAAGGAACAGCTGAATTAGAGGATTCTCCTATATCACCTACTAAAACCCACTTAGAAAACAAAGAGACTTTCTCTCATCCTTCCTTGATAGAAGAACTAGAGGACTATAAGGACTCTAAAGAAACTATCATGGCAGAGGAAGTAATAAATAGAGGTGGAGGTAGAAGAGGAGGAAACAATGGAGATAACAATGGTGAAGAAAATAATGGTAGAAATAGGGAAGGAGACAATTTGTTTGGATTCCCTATAGTTGATGAGGAAACTCATGCAACAATGAAAAATATCTCACCATCTGTTCTCCCTAAATTTTATGGATTGTGAAGTGAGGATCCTGAAACATTTCTGTTTGAGTTTGAAGTAGTGTGCCGAACTTATGACTATATGGAAGATTCTCAAAAACTCAAACTGTTTCCTTCAACATTGAAGGGATCTGCTTTGAAATGGTTCATGGGATTAGCCACTCAATCTATCAGGACTTGGAATGATATGAAACAAACATTTTGGATAGATACTTGGACTATTGTATGCCCACCAATCACAAGGATGAGGTATTCAAAATGATGCAAAAAGAAGATGAAAATTTGGAAGACTTAATTGAAAGATTTCAATACAACTTGAAAAGAGCAAAGATGAGAAACTTAGATAATGAAACCTTGAAAGCCATCCTATTAAAAGCCATTAGAGATGAATGGATAGACATTTTAAACATGATGGGGAAAGGAGACATTTCTCAACTTCCATTTCGTGATATAACAGAACTATGTATCCATCTCTCAAGGGGAAAATCTAAAACAGGAAAAGGGCCTAGGGATCCTTCTCTTATTAGGGCTAAAAAATCTGCAACCGGATCAGTAAGTAGGGCAGATATTGGTAACATGCTTGATGAGTTTAAAACTGATATTTTAGGGAGCCTTAGTGAACAACTAGACACCCTTAAAATTCAAAACAAGCAGAAAGCAGAAACAGATGCTTTAGCCATCTTTTGTCCGAAATGTAGAAAGAAACATGCTTTAAGGGAATGTCCCTTGGATGCAAAAGTTGTAGAAGCATGTATGATTTGCTCAGAAAATCATGAGATCAAGGATTGTCCTTCAATCCCTGGACTCAAAGCTGTTTTTCAAGAAGATCCAAATTCAGTAGAATCTCTCTGTTTTGTCGCAAGGAGACCTTGGCAGGGACAACAATCTCAAGGGTTTAACAACCCTATGAATCTTCAAACCCCACCAAATTGGAATCCTTGGCAACAACCTTGGCCCCAACATCAAAATCCATATCAGCCATGGGTACAAGGGATACAAAATCCTTATGGGAGATTTGCTCAATTTTATCAATATCCTCCATCTTTTCAAAATCAACAAGCTCCACAACTTCCAAACCCAAATCCACAACTTTCATTGCCATTTCCACAGCAACAACCTTCTCAACAAAATACAAATCCTCAACTCATGCTCCCATACCAACAAAAGACAAATCAACTTCCAGCTCAGCCATTGCCAAATCCTAACAATAAGAATCCTCAAACTACTTATATGGTAGAAGGACAATAATTTCCTACCTATATGATTGTTCCTCTCAACGATGTACAACTCAGATCTGGTAGAGTTTTAGAAAAACCTTCTATAGACATTCAAGAGAAAGATACCTCTGAGGAGGACTCTCTTCAAGTCAATAAGGGTTCTGAGGAAGAATCTCTTCAAAATTCAAAAATTCAAAAAGAAAAAGAAAAGCTAACATCCACAACTCCTATAGTTGAGCAACTTGTATCTTCATCTACACCTCCTTTTCCGGAAAGACTACAAATTGATAAGGGGGTGGAAAAACAAATCTTGTTGCCTAACTATGACTTTCTAGATGAATTGGAGAATGTTTGTATCAAGATTCCATTGCTACAAGCCATTCGAGAAATTCCTATTCTAGCAAAAACCATAAAGGAGTTGAGTTTCAAAAGACCAGGAAGGAAACTAAAAGACATAAGAAGAATCCACCTGGTAGGAAAGATTGCAGACATTATGATGGGAAAAATTACTATGCAGAAGTATGTAGATCCAGGAAGTCCAATTGTCAAGACACATATAAATGGGATAGAAATTCCAAACACATTGATTGACTTAGGGGCTGCTATCAACATTATGAGTAGACAGACTATGGAACGGTTAAAAATTCCTAACCTTCTTTTTACACCTACTTTATTGCAACTTGCAGATCGATCGGTTATTAAACCAGATGGTGTATTAGAAGATATTTCAGTCTCCTTAGATTCTTGGGAATATCCAGTAGACTTTATGATTTTGACTCCCAAGAATAATCTAGGAGGACATCCAATTATATTAGGAAGACCTTGGCTGGCCACAGCTGATGCTTTTATTAGTTGTAGATCTGGAGACATGTACATTTCTAATGGTAATTCGACAAATAAATTCAATTTGTATCCTCCTGCAAGAGCAATTACAGAAATAGGAGACAATGAATGGGTCGATAATGAGAACACTATACAACCTGTCTTTACCATTTCTGAAATTAGTGAGGATAGTCAAATTCTGAACACATTAGAAAATTTTGAGATAACTTCAGAATATGACCCCACACAATTTCAGTTGGAATCTGACATAGAATATTTGTCATCAAGACAAATGTCTCTTTACTCTATGGAAGAGTTTGGTAATTCTGCTATTGAGATTTTTCCAGAAAAGACATTGAATATCAACAAACATCTGGAGAAGTCACAACAAGAAGAACTAACCAGAATCTTGCAAAAACATTCTCCTGCATTTGCATGGGAGTATACTGACATGAAGGGTATTGATCCTAAGACTTGCATCCATCATATCTATATTGAGGAAAACAGTAGACCAATCAGACAACCTCAAAGAAGGATGAATCCAAATCTTAGGAAGATAGTGAAAGAAGAGCTCCAAAAACTACTCAATGTAAACTTCATTTATCCAATTTCAGATAGCCGATGGGTTTCTCCTTTGGTTATAGTGCCTAAAAATAATGGTAAATGGAGGGTATGCATTGATTACAGGGAATTGAACAAAGCAACTTTGAAGGATCACTTTCCTTTGCCTTTTATCGATCAAGTATTAGATACATTAGCGGGTAAAAAGTACTTTTCATTTTTGGATGGTTTTAGTGGCTATAATCAAATTCAGGTAGCACCTGAAGATCAAGATAAGACCACATTTACTTGTCCATGGGGAACTTTTGCCTACCGAGTGCTTCCTTTTGAGTTATGTAATGCACCTGCAACATTCCAAAGAGCAGTACTAGGAATTTTTTCTGATCTAATCCATGATTGTGTAGAGGTTTATATGGATGATTTTACGGTTTATGGTAATTCATTTGAAGAGGCATTAGAAAATTTGGAAAAAGTTCTTATAAGATGTAAAGAAACAAACCTTTCATTAAGCCATGAAAAATGCTTTATGATGTTTATTGAAGGGATTTTTTTAGGACATCATATTTCAGGAGATGGAATTAAGGTTGATAGATCAAAGTTGAAGTCATCTCCAAGTTGCCTATTCCAAATTGTCAAAGAGATGTTAGAAGTTTTCTAGGATTTACTGGTTACTATAGAAGATTTATAGAAAACTTCACTAAAATAGCATCTCCACTCTTCAATTTGCTTACAAAAGACTGTGAATTTAAATGGGATCCTGATTGTCAATCCGCTTTTGAAACTTTGAAAACAAGAATATCTGAAGCACCTATCTTGAGAGGACCAAATTGGAAACTTCCTTTCCATATTTCTACAGATGCTTCAGATACAGCTCTTGGAGCTGTGTTGGGTCAAAAAGATTTAATTTCTTATGCCATTTATTACACCAGTAAAAATTTGACTCCCACAGAGTTGAACTATACTGTGACTGAAAAAGAGTTTTTAGCTGTTGTTCATGCAATTAATAAGTTTAGACATTACATAACAGGCTATGAAACTTTTATTCATACTGACCATTCTACAATTAGATATTTGATGAACAAACCTGTTACTAATGGCAGAGTGACAAGATGGCTTTTACTTTTGTAAGAATTCAATATTACTGTGTTGGATAGACCAGGAAAACAAAATACAGTAGCTGATTTCTTGTCTAGGATTCAGAATACTAAAGAAGATTCTCCTGTAGAGGATAAGTTTTCTGATGAATACTTGTTTGCAGTAACTATTAAGACTCCTTGGTATGCAGATATTGCTAACTATTTGGTTACAGGGAAACTGCCTTCACATTTATTTCCAAGTGAAAAACGAAAAATTATTCAGGAGAGTTCAAAATATTCATGGATTTCTAACGAATTGTTTAAAACAGGGCCAGATCTTGTGATCAGAAGATGTGTCAGGGAAGATGAAATGCCTGATATTCTTAAGGCATGTCATGATGAACCATGCGGCAGACACTTTGCGGACAAAAGGACGGCCTATAAAATCCTTTCTTTGGGATATTATTTGCCTTCCCTCTTCAAAGATGCAAAACAATATGTCAAAAGGTGTGATAGCTGCCAAAGAGTAGGGAAACCTACCCTTTCAAATGAAATGCCATTGCAAACACAAGTACTCATTGAACCCTTTGAAAAATGGGCTTTAGATTTCATTGGACCTATTAATCCACCATCTAAGCAAAAGAAGTATATATTGGTTTGTATTGATTATGTTACTAAATGGGTAGAAGCCAAAGCATTAGTATCTGCTACTGAAAATTCAGTTGTTCATTTTTTTTATGAGGATATTTTTACTCGCTTTGGTGTTCCAAGAGAAATTGTGACAGATCAGGGGAGCCAATTCACATCCAATTTGGTGGAAAAGTTGATGGAAGAATACAAAATCAAGCACAGAAGATCTACTCCTTACCATCCACAAGCAAATGGTCAAGTGGAGTCCACAAACAAAGTTCTTGAAAGTATCATCACCAAAACTATTCATCTACATAGAAGAGATTGGGCAGAAAGGCTTCCCGAAGCCTTGTGGGCCTACAGAACTACATGGAGGAATACAACAGGACATTCTCCCTATGAACTTGTTTATGGGAAAGAAGTCTTGCTCCCCATTGAGTTCCAAGTCAAGACCTTCAAGATAGCAGTTCAGTTGGGGATGAACTTATCAGAAGCCCAAAAGCATAGAATGGAGCGGTTGAATGAGCTAGATGAGATCAGACAAGAAGCAATTCTAAGAACTGATCTAGTTCAATATCATAGAGCTAAATGGCATGACAAGTATATCAAAGAGAAGAAGTTTCAAGAAGGAGATTGGGCATTGTTATTTGATTCCAAGTTTAAATATTTTCAAGGAAAATTTCAGACTCATTGGCTTGGGCCATATGAGATTGACAAGATCTTTAGCAATGGAGCTGTAAGAATCAAGACTATTGATGAGTTTCAAACTCCTCTTATTGTGAATGGCCATAGATTGAAATTTTATCATAAGCCACTCTCAAAAGAGGATTTTGTCAAAAAAATTCAAGAAAGTTCTGCAATCAGGCTGGTACAGAAGAATTCTTCTTCTCCACCAGCCTAGTTTTTCTTTTCAGTTAAAAAAAATAAATAAATAAAAAAATAAAATAAAATAAAATAAAATAATGGTATAAGCCTGAAAACCAATCATTGATTGGCAGTCTTATACAGAAAATATAGGGTGAAAATCAGGGACACCTGACACTCTATATTTTCCAAAAAAATCTCTCCTTCATTTCACAAGCTTTGTCACCACCCACTCCACTTCATTCCATTTCATTTCATTTCATTCCACTTCATTCACTTCATTTCATTCCATTCCATCAATAAAAATCTTTTTCATGACCATTTCCATCTGGTCATTTGTCATTTGTTCATTTCCATTCATCCAAGTAATAGCTGTGTCAGTTTCCGCAGCTGACATCTGTTTCCACAGCTGACTCCAATTTCCGCAGCCAGAAGCAGATTCCGCAGCTACTACTCTGTTTTCAAAGAGAATGTACAGTTAGATGTTATTTCCATAATTATGAAATAAAATGCATGTGAGAGGATCAATGGAGCATTCAAGACACCAATGGAGATCAATCAGTTGAAGACCAAAGGAAAAGGCAAAGATTCCAAAGGTATGAATAAAATTTATTTCAAATAGTATTGAAAAACACATTTTTATATAGTTTTGAACCATGAGCTCTATCCATTACGCGCAATGATTATATTTACAGTTCCGTAACCTTTCACGATCTCCATATTATCCTCTTGCATTTATTCACAAACGGTTTCATCATTAAACCCCGATTTTCACTCATGATCCAATATCCCACCAGTGATAATGAAGCGTATTTGATTTGACCAAGGACTCTTACAGCCGCATCAAGTCACAACCGTTGATTGAAACGTGTTCACATTTATTTCGTAGCCACCAAAATTCAAAATGCGGCCGAATGTGTTATATTCTATCAATCTACTCAGTCCTATCTTTGTTATGTTTTTGAAACCCCACTCTGTTCTGTTTCATTCCGTTTCGTTCCTTTTGCTCATTCTCACTCCCGGATATCTACCCACAGTCTCATTCATTCCCATTTTATGATACATCCCCACAGCCATTGTGCTCGTTCCTGAGCATTCAACCATTCTACTTCCATTTGAAACCCTCACGAAGGCAAATTTGTGAAAAACAGAGAAGTGAAATGGGTAAATTGCTAAGGGCAGAGCCGGAAGGACCAAAGTTTATAGAGGGATATCCACAAGCAAAAGAGATATTGAAGAAAGAAAAATGGCTGCGTTTTATTCAGAAATTCAGAGGTTACCACAAAGAAGTTACGAAAGCATTTGCAAGGTCATTTGATGGCTCGGAAGCAGAAATTGGAGACCTCAAGTTTTCGGTCAATGAAGCATCAATAGCAATAGCCACGGAACTTCTTCAGGAGGGAGAGCGTTGGTTCAAAAATAAAAGCATCAGTGATGAGGCATGGAGAACAATCTTACGAAACCAAGGTATGGACATAATTGTTTTTAAGAGAGGAATTCCTATGCATGCATTGAAGGAAGAATGGGCCACTTTACTGCTAATTGTTCAGAAATTCATTACATGTGAAGGCCGTTTTGGGTCCATGTACATGTACCATACCAGGCTATTAATGAATTTTCTAGAAAATCAAACTCTCAATCTCCCATATTTTCTATTCAATAGCTTGAAGAAAATGGCTGTGACTGTTCAAAAACACTTAGGAGATGTAGAGCCTCATCTATATCACCACGG
Organism: Pinus albicaulis; assembly: GCA_034641835.2. Lineage (NCBI taxonomy): Eukaryota > Viridiplantae > Streptophyta > Pinopsida > Pinales > Pinaceae > Pinus > Pinus albicaulis. Next base: position 1,402,353,304 of record CM076581.1, on the reverse strand, counting down.
TCTTATAAAAATTCTGATTGAAAAGGAGTTAAAGGAAAGAAAAGACACATGGGAACAATTTCTAGTTAGAAATTTCTTTGAGGAACCTCAGGAAATTCCTGAAGGTAGTTCAATAAGAAGGAGTAGAAGAAAAAGAATAAATGTTGAAACCCAAATTACTCCTACTCAGGAAATTCCCGCAGCTAGCACAACAAGAAGAAGTAGGAGGAAAAGAACAATTGAGGAAATCCAAAACACTCCTACTACTACTATGGAAAGAACTGATAGGGAAGAGAGACTAGTAAAAAGGAAGAAGAATGAAATCAAGGGTAAGAAGCCAATAACACCAAAAGGGAAAGAAACTATTGAGGCTGTACATAAAACTCCTTCTTCTGAAGAAGAAGATCATCAAATGCTATCTGAAAGATTATTCTATCTTCAAAAACAGTCATCCATGCCCAAGAAGACAGAAAAAGGAAAACAAAAACAAAAGGATAGTGTACCACAGCGTGTGAGGAGAAGCAGCAGGCTTAAGGGGAAATTGAGAAAAACACAAATTAAGGGTCCTCATTTCATTGATTTGGGTGAGGAGACATCTCAACAGTCCCCAACTGATCATAGTCCATCTTAGTCAGTTAGTGAACCTGGTTCATTCCATTCCCAATCAGACAATGAGCATACTCCATCTTATTCTCAGCAAAACATTGATGTAAGCCCTCCTCGGCCAGATTTTGAACATAATTCTCCTTCACAGCATTTTGGGGACAGCCCAATAAAAATGACACCTGAAATAGACCCCAAGCAGCAGGAAGTATATGACTATATAGAATCTTTGGAAAAGGCAGCCACAGGTCCAAGTACTTCTTCCATTCAGCCTCATACATTGCAGGATGATTTAGTTCAATCATTAAAACAGGAAATTTTTGAGCTGGAGCTTTTAAATAGGCACATAAAAAATGAAAATGAAACATTGAAAGAACAAGGCAAATTGGACAAAATCATCCATGATAATACTATGTTACATTTGGGAATATGGCAGAAGAAGAATAAGAAATTGAAAAGGAAATGCCAGAAATTGAGCAGAGCACTTGTAAATATCAAATTTAGGTGCTTAATGAAGAAACCCAGAATGTTGGCAGTCCCAAGGAAGAAGAGAAGAGGATTGGATGTGTTGGCTGAAGTGTCAAGGCACATGAACTGAACAAAGAGTATCAAAATTTTGGTTGCATGAGGACATGCAACACCTTCACAGTGGGGGTATGTTGAGTCCCAAATCTGCATCTTTTCCATACATTTTTCCATACCTTTTTCACTCACCTAAACCTCCCAAATTGTCAATATCATGTGCAAAGGAGCATCTAACATGGTTTTTAATTATATTTTTGTGTTTGCTATTTGATCTAGATTTTGTTCATTCAGTTGCGGAATCTTGCCACTTTCCGCAGCTGCTGCAACTTTCCGCAGCTATTTTGTGAAACTCTATGCTACAGGTGTCTACAAGGGAAACGAGCCACATGGGCAGGTCAGGAATGACGTGGACATGGTTCGTGTCCTATTAGTTCAAGCAAACTCATCCAAAGAAGCCGCGGTCAAAGGCGTCCACATGGAAGTCAACCATGGAGTTTCATGTCGGCCGGACTCTGTTTCGTGTCACATAAAGATCCATACGGCCGTTTCTAAGCCTGCGGAGGATAAATCGACATCTGTACAGGGCTCTAGAGTCGAATTCAAGCATCCACCTCTCGTAGATTCACTTTCCAACATGGCCATACTCCTATATCCGTGGACGTAGTGGTCTACGTGCTCTCTACCAGCATGAACTTTAGGAGACAGTTATAGTTTGTTGTTATATATAGTGCGTTTGCATACGCATATGAAGTTAGTTGATGTTAGTGAATGTAGTCTCTGTTATCTTTTGATTAGTCTGCTCTGTAGTGATTACGTTGCACTTGTGCCGTAACATTACCATTCTGTAATGACTGCTTTTTAATATGAGAAGACTCTGTTTTTCAACTTAATTCGTATTTGAGGACCGTTGCCAAGGCTGTGTAGAGGGCCCCTGCTCAGCTAAGGTTTTGTGTATTAGTGTATATTTCTCATTTTGTTTCTTTAGAACCATTATGTCATAATCCATTCATATGTTCATATATTGCATTTGTTTCATTTCTGTTTATACACTTCCATAATTTCCATTTCATTTCTGTCTTTCATGTTTTATGATTGTTAATCACTGATCAGTGTTCTTGTTTCAGGTTATAGATAGGCAGCCCGGGCATTTTCATAGCTTTCTGACTAATGACATGGAACTAACATTGTTCTCGTCAGTTTGCTTTTCATAGTTTTTGTTTAATTTCGTATTGCTTTGTACATTTCGTTTTTGTTTATCTCGTCGTAGTTAAAATTTAGATATACTAATTCGCTCATAGCATCTTCGCTTGCTTCAGCCAACCTGATCGATGGTGAGGGATTGCATTATGAAATGTGTAGTTTAGTATTAGTTTCTTTCGAAAATTCTAGATATAGTAAGCCGGCCATAGCATCGCCTCCGAAAGCCACCACCGGACTGATGGTGAGGATTGCATTATGAAATGTGTAGTTTAGTATTAGTCTCTTCGCAAATTTAGATATATTAAATCATGCATGACATCTTCAGTTGCTCGGTGGTGCCATGCTCGGATCAACATGGCGAGGGATTGAATCATGAGTGTATGGTTTAGTATTAGTTTACTTTCGGCAAATTAAATATCAGTTACACAAGTTGTTTATGATTACTTCCGAAAATCATAGCTGGTCTAATGATGAAGGGTCAGAAAATGAATTGATGTAATCTGATTTAGATTTATTTTGTTGCAATTTTGAATTTTCTTAAGCATAGTTTCTTTTGTGTTTAGTTGGCAGCAAGAATAGTTTGGTTTTCATGTTCACTAGTTTACTGTTTTGATTCATTAGATTAGCAGCACCTTTTCATTTCAGCAGTACACTTTTACTTTCTTTCAAGTCTTGTCATTGTAAATTTCAAATTGCTTTTTAAAGTTACAAGTTGGTAAATCATTATAGGGGATATCACTTCCTTTAACAAATATAACCAAACTTGTTTTCATTTTAGAATTTCCATTTCACCTTAGAAAAACCAAAAACGACAAAAAGTTAAGAAATAGGTTATCTTGCACATATAGTGCGCCGCACTTCATCAGCTTACGATTCCCGGATTGACAAATTAAATGCAGCAATTTAGGACACACTAAATTGACCAAACAGATCCTATCAAAATATTCATCGAGGAGGCCCTCGAAAAATAAAGGAACGCGATGATGGATAACTTTGCCCAGATCCTTCAACGGCTGCCCATCGGCAGCGCATCTGCATCCAGCAGCCACTCTGGATGTGCAACTCCTTTTAAGGTACAAGTAAATTTTTATATTCCCATATTTGAGGGTCAAATAGATGAAGATGTCGTAGATAGATGGTTGAATCTATTAGAAGTATATTTCTCAGTTCATGACTTTTCTGACACGAAGAAGATTATTTTTGCACTCCTCAAAGCTGCCCCCCATGTCAAAGACTAGTGGGAAACCCACTGTGAGAAAAATGACGAGACAGAACCCTCTCTATTCTCAGCAGTACCCACTTGGAATTCTTTCCGAGATGCCATCAAGGAACAATACTATCCCGTGGGGAGCTATGAGGACAAGTACATACAATGGACCACGCTGCGACAACAAAGGGATCAAGATGTGCATGAGCTGATGAATCTGTTCCATACCCTGCGCACCAAGTTGGGTATCAAAGATTCAAAGAAACATCTGGTGCTTAAGTATCGCAGTTGTCTGCACAGATACATTCAGGAGGAAATGGAGTTCCTCGACATCTCTTCGCTTGGTACGACATACCGGTATGCTACCAAGATTGAGCAGAAATTCAAACAGAAGAATCAAGACTTTGGATCTACGAATCAAAAGCAAGGGAAAGGTGCTCCCAAAACCGCAAAAAAAAGGACATAGCCAAGGCATGGCGACTCAAGACAACCTGTCAAAGCCACAAGAAAAGAACAACACCGCAAAGCCAAAGAAGGACATAGGAAAGTGGTGTGAGTTCCATAAGAGCTCCACTCACAACACAAGTGAGTGTCGAGCCAAGCAGTCGCTGGAGGCCGAGATGCGGGCTTCTAAGTCAGATGCATGCTCCGAATCTGAATCAGAACTTGACAAGGGGAATGAAAAAGGGAAACATATTATTGATGTAGAGCCTAATGCCACCGTTGCCACTACGAAGATCCAGAAGGAGGAACCGGAAGATCCAGAGGAGGAGGAACGTCTCTTCCACTCCCAGATGTGGGTAAAGGGCTCCCCGGTACAATTCATTGTCGAAAATGGGAGCCAAAAGAACCTCATTTCAGTAGATGCCGTGAAGTGGTTAGGCTTGCCGACCACAGCTCACCCACATCCATACACCATCGGGTGGCTTCACCAAGGACAAGATCTCTGCGTCAGCCAGTAGTGCCGCCTTCCCTATAGCATCAAGCCTTTCACAGATGAGGTATTATGTGATGTTGCTCCTATTGATGTTTCTGATGTATTATTAGGAAAACCATACTTGTGGAAGTGTCATGTTGTGTATGAGTCTCAGCCTCACGCTGTTATTGTTACTTTGGGAAATAAGTTGTACAGGATACCAGAGGTACCACCTCCTGCCGCTCTCTCTTTGGTTATGGAAAAAAAATGCAATAAGCTCATTTCCCAAACCAGGAAATTCATTTTCCTAATGATATGCCCCCAGGGCAAGAAGAATACTGTGGCCACGACCTCCAGACAGGGCTCCTCTGTATGACAACAATAAATGGATAAGGTTGTGGAGGAGTACAGGGACATCTTCACCTCACCCACAGGGGTTCCTCTGCACTGTTAGGTTAATCACCCGATTGATCTGATCCCAGCTGTGCCGCTACCCAATGGACCAATCTATCAGCGCTCTGTTCTAAAGAACGATGAAATAAAGAGGAAAATTTAGGAGCTGCTGCAGAAAGGTCACATCCGACCAAGTTCATCGCCTTGTGGGAGCTCGATCATGTTGGTACAAAAGAAGGATGGGACGTGGAGCCTTTGTATTGACTATCGGGCGTTGAACAGGATCACTGTCCATAATAGGTACTCGATCCCATGGATTGATGACCTTTTGGACCAACTCAAAGGTGCAAAATATTTCAGCAAGATTGACTTGAAGTCGGGGTATCACCAGGTATCGATTGAACCCTCTGATGTGTGGAAGACTGCCTTCAAAGCCAAGGAAGGCATTTTCGAATGGCTGGTCATGCCTTTCGGGTTGATGAATGCTCCCGCAACCTTCATGAGGATGATGGACGACATCTTGCAGCCATTCACCAACTCATTTGTAGTGGTGTACTTGGATGACATTCTGATCTTCAGCCAGACTTGGGAAGAGCACCTTCACCACATCCGAAAAGTCCTCCAAACACTGCGGCAACACAAGTTGTGTGCCAATTTGGAGAAGTGCACTTTTGGCATGACCCAGGTTCAATATCTGGGATACATTATTGATGAAAGGGGGGTGCATGTGGATCCAGCCAAGATCTAAGTCATTCGGGATTGGCCAGCCCCGACTACTATAACAGAGCTTCGCAGCTTTCTGGGTCTTGCTAATTTCTACCGTAGATTCGTGTTGGGATTCTCTCATATCACTTGGCCCTTGAGTCAAGTCACCAAAGGAGGAGCGAGAGAAAAATTATTTTGGTCGGAACCTCAATAGAAGGCATTCAAAGAATTGAAAAATCGCCTCTGTTCTGCCCCAGTGCTCACCTTACCAGACTTGCAGCAGCCATTTGAGATCGAGACAGATGCCTCTAACTATGCTATTGGGGTAGTTCTTACTCAACAGGGACATCCAGTGGCATATCACAGTGAGACATTGTCTGAGACAGTTCGCAAGTATCCCACCTATGACAAAGAAATGTATTCCATTGTGCAAGCCTGTCGACAATGGAAGCATTACATTTTGGGGAAGGAAACAATCATCCACACATACCACCGACCCCTGCAGTTCATACAGACACAAGGGAAGTTGCAGAATGATCGCCATCAGAAGTGGTCCACATATCTGCAACAGTTTCATTTGAACATCAAGTACAAGAAGGGCAGCACCAATAATGTTGCAGACTGCCTCAGCCGACCACCGATCGTGGCGCTCACCACCATGCTCAACTCTTGTGGGCACGAGACTTCTGATTGGCCGCTTCTCTATGAGAGTGACCCAGAATTCGGCCACACTTACAAGGCACTCTTGGGGGGCATGCAAGTTCCAAATTTTCACCTCCAAGATGCACTTTTATGTCATCTGGGACACCTTTGTGTTCCTTCAAGCGAGCGTGCCAAGATGATATGGGAAGCACACTACAGTCGAGTCGTTGGGCATTTCGGGGTCGAGAAAATAGTAGCAATCCTGCAGAAGTATTTCTATTGGCCGAACCTTCAAAAGGATGTCGAGAAGCACATCAGATCCTGCACTGCTTGTGCCATTGCCAAACCAACCATCAAGAAGCAAGGCCTATATACTCCTCTACCTACCCCTAGTCGACCTTGGGAATCCATCTCCATGGATTACATGTCAGGCCTGCCTTCTACTAAGCAGGGAAATGATTGTGTTTTCGTGGTCGTCGACAGATTCTCGAAGATGGCCATTATGGTGGCCTACAAGAAGAATATCACAGCAGAAGCCACTGCTAAACTCTTCTTTGAACGAGTGTGGGTGCACTTTGGGATCCCACAGTCTATCATATCAGATTGGGATAGCAGGTTCCTCAGCACATTTTGGTCCAGCCTCTGGTCAATTTTGGATACCAAGCTCACCAAGTCCACAGCTTTCCATCCCCAAACAGATGGCCAGACAGAGGTCGTCAACAGAATGATTGTACACATTCCGCGCATGTACAATTCAAAGCATCCACGCACATGGGACGAGAGCCTCCCCTATGTACAACATAGTTATAATCGGGCTCTCCACAGTTCAATCGGCCATAGCCCCTTTCAGGTGGGCTTGGGATTCCAGCCACTATGTCCCATTGATGTAGCCATGCCATTTGCAGCTTCTCAGGCCGATTCAGCTCATGTCCAGTCTGAAGTTGACAAAGAAAGTAGCTTCATCGAGCACATTCAACACATTTTCCAACAGGTTCATGACATATTGGATAGAGCCAATGCCAAATACAAGAAATTCCATGATCAACACCGAGTGCCACACAACTTTCAGGTGGGCGACAAAGTATGGCTACATTTACAGAAGGAGCGCCTCACTGGAACCCACTGCAAGCTTCGCCCGCTCTGATATGGGCCGTACACCATCACCAAGGCTGTAGGGAAAAATTCCTTTGAGCTCAGTATTCCACCATTCGTTGGTCTGCACCCAGTCTTCAATGTGGATCACCTTCGTCCTTACTTCCCACCTCTACTGGACACCTCGGAAATTGCAGAACAACTCACACCAATAGAGTTAAACCTAGACTGCATGGAACAGGCCACCACAGATTGTATCATGGACATGAAAATCAAGAACACTCGCCAACATAAGATCCAATTGTATCGGGTTGTCAAAGCTGGCCCACTCCTGCACCAAGGAAAGTGGTTCACTAAGGACCAAGTTCAGCAGAAATTTCCTCATCTTATGGAGGAACTTAATGCAATGGGGACCATTACTTCCTAAGGGGGGGAGGAATGATCCAGGTGGATATTGGTGGTCACCTACCTATTCCACTTGGGGCCCCACCATTGTCTCTTTCATTTTTTCAGTTTCAGCACAACTTACTATTTTTAGCAGTTTTTTGGGTCCTAAACTTCAGGCCGTTTTGAGGCCCTAAACGACATTTTTTTGGAAAATGGAGAGCAAAATGGGTCCATGGATCAATTTTTCTCATTCAAAATTTTTATTCCTCGGATAGATCTTTCTAACGAGGTATGTTACGTGTCAAACGGAGATCGTATGCCAAAGTTACCCCCCTGGGAGGTTGAAACACCAATTTACCCAAACGGGGCCCATAGTTTTGGCGCTTCATCTCCTAGGGTTAGGGTTTTGGCTATTTAGGATTTCCCATTGTTTCTAAATAATAAATAGGCCCTTAAGCCTCATTGTAACTCAGTTCAGAGGCGTGTAGCCACCACATCTCTTCTCAGAGATAGCTACCAGTGCCCTAGCTATTTTCCATTCTGTCTGTAAGCAAATTTTAGTTCTTTGATATTAATGAAGTGAAGTGTTGTTTCCGTTGCATCTCTGTATTTATGGTTATGTGTTTATTCTACTGCGTTCCTTCAATAATTCTGGATCACCGACTCCCCCACCTCCTCCTCTACATATTAGCTAACCACAGTGGCTCATCCTATGGTCTCATTGGCCCCCATCCTAGGTTTGTACATGAGGTTAAAGTGTGGGGATCTTCTCGAAGAGGAACGAGCACAAAACTGTACCAAAAGCATAGTCATGGTTCATTTTTCGCTTGCATAGAGAAAAATATAATTTCAATGATACCAACATCATCTGGCCCTACCCATAGTAGGTTTCCCTTAGCACACTATCAACCAGCATCATCTTCCCTCTCGTGATGTGGTCGAATGCATGTTTTCCTAGGGCTACAATATTGCTACGGCGACAACCCAAGTCTCTAGCCTCGCTATATCTTCGATTAGTATAGTTGTGCCCTTGATACAGACATCTGGTCAGCAATGGAGTTCCATGAAAATAGATATGTTCTACCCCCACAGGAATACTGGCTAGATATTTCCCACCACCCCCACTGGCAGGAGACCGGTCAAGTAATAGATGTCCTGATTAGTAAAATTGATCTAGTGTCCCTACACTATAAAGACCTCCAGGTCTAGGTCTGAGTATCTGACAGTCCTAGAGAGAAGGTCTCCCATGCCCTCATCAATGGGTTCTCAACCAACTTTAGAACCCCATACCTTGCTAATGCGCCTCTAACCACCTAATCCCCCTAGATCTCAGAATGAAGTGCATCCAAATCTCTCTCTCTAGGTGATCTTTGTCTCTACCATACCTGCACAAACCCAACATATTTTTCAGTTAGAGGAAGAAAGAGTGCATCAAAACCATCAAGCCCTAATTCTGAGCCAAAAATAGGACAAAACCCAAATTTTTGGCAGCTCGTATTTCCCCAACCCTATACCTATGAGGTTGCAGTTTTTATTTTTGAAAACTACAACCCAGCTCGCAGAACAGGGCCCAAGAAATTCAAGCCAGCTGTGAGGAGGGCCAAAGTGTTATTCCCGAGCTTTGGGCACCTAATCTACAATTATAATCCGCTGAAAATGAAGAGTAATATTAGGCCACCTACCTGCAACTGACAAATCTCGATTCTAATGGTCAGTTTTTCCTCTATGAATGTCGCGATATTTAGGGCCTTCTCCTCCTCTCCACATTCACCACAACTCCACTAGCAAATGAACCAAATTGGAGGGAAATTTCCATATTAAAAGAGAAACCCTAATTTTTCTTTCACCATTTTCTACCAAATTGTAGATCTCTTTGCCGAACCATTAGCACCTTTTGAAATCTGTCATTTCAGCTATAAAATGGATATCCTTTTGCTTTTGGTGATTTGATACTTCACCCGAAAGCCTCTTTTCCAAGAAGGGTCACTTCACCACCTCTCAAAATCAAATTTCTACACTTGCACCACTTGTACTTGGGGCACCACTTTTCCTTGATACTTTTCAACGTGTGTGTCAATTTTCATCATGAGTAACCACCTTTCGATCATCTTTTTAGGGTCCCCACCGGGTCGACTATGTCTGGTCGCATCATCGAGTTGCCCTTGATGAGAGCATCCGAGTTGAGTCATCATCACATTCATGGAGTCTATCCCAAGTCCCCTTTTGCCTCATGTTACAATATTCCATCCATTTTTGAATTTCCTCTCTCTCATGTAGCCCATTTTTCCCTCCAATCATATTTTTCCCCATCACCTCTAGAGTCACGTCATTCGCTACCAGGTCATCCATGCTTTATACGCTCTGACAATGGAAGTTGTCAATTTGCTACTTAGTACCCCCCATTCCATTATCATCCCTGGTGTCAGTCCATCAGTCGCTCTACTATGATCCCTCGTGCCTTAGATGAGGACCCTTATTGCCTCACCTATGGTGGACCTCATTTTGTTGACATCAACACGTTCATTCCAGAAGATGGGTCTAGAGGGCGGTGTACCTTGGTTCCAGCTTCCATTCTTTTTCAGTGCCTCGGATTAGGCAAAGGGACTCCTCATTACCCTTTGACTTGGTTCTTTCTCATCCTCTCCACTTCAACATGATCGAGATTCGTATACTTGATAGTTCAGTGATCCAGAAAATTGCTCCATTGATTCCCATGTGTGTGTGAGATGTTTCAAACCTCATGAGGGGTTGGCCCTTTAGGTAGCCCCCCACATGCACGGATGACCTCATTTTATGCTACAGCCTCAGATGCAACTCCACAAATTTGATTGGTTCGGTACTAATAGCTTTAAGTGCCTATAGCATGCATGTATCACTCAGATGATCCATTCATATTTTTAGATCCCTTTCCTATTTATCAGGGCTTATTTGGTCGTTATTATATCTCATATACTCAGATATTATTGTATTCAGGCCTGGATTTTTTTTGAGGTGCAGTATGTATGTAGGATCCATTATATTTTTGTTTAGCCCATTTTATGCTAGCATATCATGTACTTTATAGCTCAGTCTCATTTTACTGGGCACACCATTATTCTTTGTACTTTATCATCTCGGTGGGCATAGGTATGCCTCCCCCGCCTCATTAAGAACAGGTATAAAAAATATTAAAGGAGACATATATTTTGTAAGTCTGACCCCCTCAGGTTATTTTCCTCTCTTGCTTCACTCTTTCTATGTATCTCTCTCTCTATGACTCTCGTTTGATGTCTAGTGATTGTGTTCTTACAACGTACTCTGGTCATACAATTATCTCCTAACGCTCGCACATTGGGGGGCAATCTGTTACACCATTTTTTTTCATCTAACCATTTATAATTAGATGGATCGAAAGACACCATGTAATACCAATTTCACCATAGTAAAATTTCTTTCACTATAAAAATAATTTAATAAAGCACATTTTATTAAGTTATTTCTAGTTCAAATAGGAAACCCCATGAGGAATAATTAAATAAATCCTTATTTATTTGATTTTCCTCTAGGAATAATTAATTAATCCATTTTTTAAATACTATTCTTGGTCATATTTAACCCAAATTATGAGAAATAATTAGATAAATCATTATTTATCTTATTATTCTCTAGGAATAATTAATTAAATAATTATTTAATTAATATTCCTTGTTAAATTTGACTAAATCATTTAGGAGTAGTAAAATAAATCATTATTTGTTAAATTATTCCCTAACCCCATTCTTGAAATAATAGATAAATCATTTATTTATTTATTATTTCTAAACGAAGGGATTTAATAAATTTAAATTCCTTTTCCCTCCAAAAAAATATAATAAAATATTCCAAGGACTTAGATCTAGATTTTGGTTAATAATATTTTATTATGCACCATTATCAAGGATAGCTCAATATTTTGTTATAAATAAGAGGGTTTTCCATTCATTATTTACCTTTGCTCCTTTTTTCATGGTCTGACTTTTATCCTTTTGTCATAGTAATAATTTGATCACTTTTGTTATTATTTTTCTTCTTGAGCTCCCATAGAGTTCAACACATCTTGGGTTTTCTACTCCATTGACAGAGAGAAATTTTTGGATCTAAATCATTGAGGACAACCAAGAACCCATCCCATTGAGGGGGAATAGTAACATCATTCTTTGTTCCCTTCTGAGGTGTTAATACACATAATTATTTATATATATTTTATTTTCTATTGGATATTTGGACAAACTCTTATTTCATTTTACTGTTTAACTGATTTTACTGCATAGATCTCAGTTTTCAATGCATTTTTGTTTACCGTCTATTGCAGATCTAAGGAAGTTAAGCAACCATCTTTATTTTTAGGGTTTTTTGTCACACAGAGCTAAAGTTATCTCTTCTCGTACACTTGCATTAAGAATTCATTCTAACAGCCTCTAACTCTGTGTAAGGAAACTATAGAAAATACCCAAAATATCTTTACCCCTAGAAGAGAAAACTAGAGCCTGAGTCCTTTGGAGAGTTTTGATTTGAAATTATAATGAATGTGAACAAAATTCAAAATAGTAAGACTACTCATTTTTTGCCACCTTCCTATGAACCAAAGTTCATAGTGGTCAAAATATAAAACAGTGAGCCTAGAGGCTCTTTACGAGGTGCCTATGGACTACACATAAATTGTGGCTATGAGCCAATTACCTGTAATACAAATGAGGAAAATATTTACCAATAAGTGTTGTGTCATCTAGCCTAAGAGGTTAAAGTTCGCCAGTGGAGGGGCTGCATTGGAGTTGGGTGTGTTATCACCCTAGTAATTTCTAAAGATTGTGGGCTTTTGGATTTTTTTCAGTTTAAGAAAACTAAGGGTAACCACAAACCTACTTTGGAAAATTAGGATCTAGCCTTCCTAAATTTTAGACAGGGCTCTCTCTTTATGATATAACTTTGTTTTTGTTAATGTTTTTAGGCTAGTTATGATAGTTCAATTGATTTTGGTTTTGAAATGTTTGGTGGAAAATAAGATTACTTGAAGACAAACTAAAGAGGGATCTACTAGTCCACTGGGCTATGGAGTCAAAATCTAGCAAGCAGAACTAGAAGGCGAGGCCAAAAGGATGCTAATGTATTCATGGCAAGGTAGATAACCCTCTGAGATTTGGATAGATTGTTTGATGAAATGGCTTGCTTTGGGATAAAGGGAAATGAAGGATCCTTTGATCCGAAAAAAAGAGGAAGGAGGCAGGGGTCAAATAGGACTAGGAGAAATTAAGAATTCCTAAATCTGGAAATCAGTGGAAAACATTTAAATGTTTAATTAGTTAAGACAGGGATTTCTTACACTAGTCCTAAATTAATTCTCCTACTTAATCATTAAGATTGAACAACATATATGAAATGAATGGAACTCAGGAAATACACAATGACAAGATAGATTCACTTTACTCTTCAAATTATTGCATGAATCCTGAATTATGAAGTCCAATTGGCTATTGTCTAGACTGTTGCTTTGAAATCAACACATGTGAGCCTCCAACGTACCAGCAAAATGTCTATAATGTTCTTAGCAATTTTATTCCACACTAAACACTTCATAAATTGAAGTATTTATACAAATGTTTATTACAAATATCCTAGAGAGATCTAGGAATAACTCTAGGAAAATAAAAATATCTTTACACATTAAGAGGGACAACTGCTTAACAACCTTAGCGAGCTGTCCTCTTATCTAGAAAAAATAGAGCTATCTTATCTAACAAAACTGCTTGTTTGAATAGATGTCCATGCTTGCTGGCATATTGCAAAATATCTTTTTTGGAAGATGTCTTCAGTGATACTCTTTCCACTTATACTCTTTGACCTTGTACTTTATCTCTGATACTCTTTCACGCTATTTATTTTGACCTCTAACTGTTGTAAAAAGAGAAATTATAGCAGTTAAATCAACTAGCTGTTATTTCTTCTCTGATACACTTTGACTTTGGCCTTTCACTCTGATATTCTTTAACTTGATATTTTGACCTCTATCTGATGTAAAAAGATAATTTTCAGCAGTAAAAAATCAAAATCAAATACTACTTTATTTGTTTCCTTTTCAAATTGACTGTTGCATCTGCACTCTCTTCACTGTTTTCTTCTGGCTGCTATAATAAATCTGTAAAAGTCTGCCATTGTTCAGCATCTGGTATCTTCATACTTTTCAAATTTCTGTAATCTGCTTAAGTGTACTTAGCAAAATTTGGCTTAATTACAAAAAAATGTTTGATTTCATTCTGAAGGAAGAATAAATCTTCAATGTATTGTAGAACAACTTTCCCTATTGGAGATCCTTGTGGCAATTTCTTATTAACCTGTTCTTTGGCATGGTCTCTGAGCTTCTTGTCATATTCTTTCTGGTCGATTAACTTGTCATTGAATACATGTATGTCTGGAATGCCTGCTTGTCTTAGCATAGTATACTTTGCTAAAAACTTGGTAATGGAAAAATTCATAGCATCACATTTTTCTTTCAAGTTATTCATCAGAGTCTTCTTTGTCAATACTTTTTTTATTTGTAATAAAGTCTTTTTCATGTCCTGTATCTTCAATTCCTCTAGCTCAGTCTTGTTCTTCCTGTTTAAGAAGGTAATTAGCTTTAGTGCATGTTTTGGTTTGTCTGCTAGTTCTTCTGTTGTTCTTTGTATTTCACCTTGAGCTGCTTGAAGGAGGTCTCTCTGTTCATATATTATTTTAATTGATGGCCATTGAAGATGTATGGCCTCAATAATGTTGGTCCATAGGTGATTTCTTATGTAAGAAATATGTGTGGTGAAACTCAAATCCTTTTGAAGGCTTTTGAGCTGCTTTTCAAGTATTTTGGCTTTTTTTTCATAATTATTGGCATTAATCAATGCTTCTTTATTGGTTACCTCCATTTTCTGAATCTTTTTCTTCAAAATATTAATTTCATTGGTTTTCAATGGCATTTCTTCCATTTCTTTAACAATTTGCCTTGCATCATTTGTCTGCTACACCTTTGATGTTGAGGATTCTGTTTGGGAGGTAGTAGCTGATTGTACTGACACTGCAATTTCTAGTGGCTCTTTCGGCGCTAACTTTTCTCCCAATGTAGAAGGAATAGAAACTGTAATAATAGGTATAACTGTGGGAATGGTGGAAGCATATGTTTCCTTCACAGTTTCTTTTTCTTTCATGAGTATATCCAATTGACTTTCCATATCCTTAATTTGGGCAATAAGCTTTATGATCAATTGCATCATATCTTCTTCCTCTTTATGTTCTTGAAGTATTTCCTTGCTCTGTGGGTGCACACTTTGATGAAGTTTTAACTGTTTCCTCAAAGTAGCAATATCATCATTTTTTTGTTTGATTAATACTTCAGCAACTTGTATATTTGATGGGTCAACTCCTATTTGTAGAATCAAATCTTCTAAGGCCTTGATCCTTAGATCTTTTGCATATAAGGAGACTTTATCAAGTTTCATTTGATCTTGTAGGTTGAAAATGGTGTTCTGCAAATTAGTTACACTCATGGCCTTTGTCACCACAGTGGAATATAGCATCTCAGATCTATGTCTATGAAATTCTATCTGATCCAACTCATGTACCATTTTAGTATCTACTTCCAATTCCATATTTTTGTAATCAGCCACTGTTTTAGGGGTTGAAGTAGCTGGTTGTAAATAGGACATGATCATTTTATTTGAAGAATAATCAAATGTTGTAAGCAATCTATCGTGATTTCCTGGCTTCTGCTTGAGAAATTGAGAATAAATCTCACTTTTAATTTCCTCATTTCTTTGTTTAATCTGCTTATATCTGTCCTTAATATCCAAATCTTTTTCTTCTGATGTTTGAGAAGAAGAAGTTTCCATATTCACCTTTTTTTCAATCATTTGGGTCTCCTTTTCTTTGGATGTTGCTTGTTCTCTTTCAATATATTTCAAAGTCTCCTTGATTATTGTAGTGACCTCATCATTACTGACCTCTAGTTCATCTTCAACCTCAATAAGTTTTTCTTTTCCTATGGAACCAGATCTTAGCCTTTTATTGTAGATGAGTTTAAAATTGGTATCTGAAGTAGTTTCTGTTGTATAGGCCCCACAGTATAATCGACCGGAGGGAAATCATGCTCCGAAAATGAGCCATCGCCCAGGTTTAAGTGCAATGGAAGCACTTTGGCCCAGAAGAGGCCACCTGGGAAGATGAAAGTTTTGTGCGGGAAGCATATCCTAAACTTTTTTCTGATATGGAGTAAGAACACTGGGGATGGTGTTCTCTTTCAGAGGGGGGAAATTGTAGCCATTGTCTTAGTTGTTGACAAATTGTTAGGTTGTTGTTAAGAGTTGTTAAACATTATTGTTATTTGTTGCAAACAAAATATTTGAACAGAAATTAATTTTGGTATTGGAATAAATGATTACTTATGAAATTATTTTCATAAGTAAATACTGATGGTAAAAGTAAATTCAAGATATGGAGATAGTTGAACAGAAAAACAGTTCAACGGTTATCCAAAGAAACCCTGGAATAAACAAGAGATTTCAGGGAGTTTTCGAGGTTCTTTTGGAGAGCTGAGAAAGGAATTGTCATCCTGAGAAGTAAATCCCTGAAGGGAAAAACTTACAGAGGAGACTATTCCATTGGAATTGGAGAATTGGACCGGAGTGTCCTGAGATTCTCTTCCAGATTTCTATATTCAATGTAGACTCAGACTTGGAGCACGGGGGAGAGTTGGAGGACGTAATCGCCTCACTCGTAGCAAGGAGGCAATCAAATTATCAGTCATAATTAAGTACAGATGAGTGGAATTCTATTTTTCTGATAGTAGTATAATATGTTTCTTTTTTCTAAATTATAGATAAGAGAATTGAGAAGATGCAATGATTGAATGATTTTATATGTTTGAAATTTTTACAGACAAGAAAGAAAATCTCATAAAGGTTATGCAAAGTAGGAAAGATTTATTTTCTGTACTCTACATATGTAACTAACGTTAAAGAGAAATATATCGAGTACAATAAGGTGTAAGTTACATTCTATCAAGATTAATTGAAGGACTATTAGCCAAGCTTCTATGACCAGATTCTGGGTTGGTCGTCCTTCAAATCCTATGATATTACACAGACAAACCGTGGTTTGGTCATGAATTAGAGTTAATAAATCTAGCATACCTGAGTTAAAATGAAGAGACTAAGATGCTAGCAGGCTTATGTTGTTAGGGTTCTTCATGTAAGTAACTAGAAATACTAACATAATAATGTAAAGTTCACAACCCTCATTAGCTAAAATCGAACAGAAAAGAACAAACCCTCTGTGAGGGAACAAATAGAGAAACTATAACGCATGCATCAACAGTGAGGTGTAAGAGACAGTATAAGTAAAAGAAGAGAGTTAAACAGAGATTGCAAGTGTAAAAGCTTTCAAGCTATCCAAATATTTCATACACCGTAGCAGTAGAACCAAAAATATAACTTCATGCATGTTCAGTAGAGACTATATATATATATATATATATATATATATATATATGATGAGAAATAGGTATCAGCAAACTATTTATATATATTTACTACTGTCAAATCGAAACTCCTGACATATGTCTTCATATGCATTTATCAATACAGTATTGTAAACCATTGGCGCAGATATGAAATCCAGAGTCATATTATACAAATAATAGTGGAAAATAAATTCATAGTTGTTGTTCACCTGAGACAGAGAATCAAAAACAAGTTTATACACAAGAAAGGCCTATGGCCGTAACATAAATCCTTCCAACTAAAACTCTAAGGAAATTATTATAGCTCGAAGGCCAAAATTATCACCAGCCGCCTATGGCCAAGGGTTTAAACCCTAAAGCTTGGACAGGGGTACCTGTTAGAGTGTTGGAATGCCAGTTAGCTACTCTGAAACTGAATGGCTCCATGCAATCCTCAAAGATTGAAAATCTATTTCGCTTGGGTAATTAAAATCTATTACCTGCCAAAGTAAAGAAGCTAAGTTAGTTAAAGAGATTGAATTAATGAAATAAACTCTACTACTCTATTTAATCGAGTTATTAAACCAGAAACAGTGAAATAGGGAAGAAAACCAGAATGCTTCTGAGCGATACCTGTCGGCTATGCCAGATAGAGAACACATGCCGAAAACTAGAAACTTCAATGAGCCAATGTACAAAAAGGATAAAGAAAATAGAATATAAGTATTTAACATAGGTAATAAACCCGAAAACTAAACACGTAGCAAAGGAAGTAAGGGTTGCAGGTAATCAAAAGATACAAATGAACCATTTCATTCTTTTACAGACAGCTTACAGGGTTTACCAATCAACAAGGGACGCGAAGCTTTCACCGAGGCATCGGGCCACCATAGAACAAGTGCCATGAAGCCTAGAAACTAGATGGAGAGACCTTGATACAGTAGAGCCGACTTCCAGAACTTTGTTTCGAAGTAATGCGGATGAAAATCAGTTACAACACTAAAGTCATTAGCTCAACCCTAATGAGTTTACACCGTCGGATCTAATCCAAGATCAACGGTGGATAGAAAGCTAGATGTCAATCCAAATCAAGTCAAGTGCATGCCGACTGCCCAAAGAATCAAAATAGATATACGTAGCAGTACCATAGTACCTCTATAAGTTAAGCGAATTGAATACAAATTATGCTGTCGAGTTATTGGATATGGCACGAAATATGATGTCAAATTAAATAAGTATTATATGATTGATACCATGGCATATGGTCTATGGATGCAATGCCTGTATATCATGTATAAACATAAGTTTTAACTAAAGAGCCAATGCGTGCATAGACATATCTTAGTTCCACATTATGTAAACAATGCTTTTTATAAGCAATGATTAGAAGGGTTGCAATTATGAACTGAATTCTTTTAAACAAAGGACTAATGCTTAGTAGATTATGGTAATACTATGACAGGTATAACTTAGATGTATGGTAGATAGTAATTTTTTTTTTTGCTGTTGTCATTTGTGTAATATGGGTGAATGTTACAAAAGTAGAATAAATTACACATAATATAATATCAATAATATTATTTCTTGTCATCTCTATATGAAATAATGAAAAAAAAAAACATATATCTCTTGTAGTAAAAAGTTTTTTTTTTTTTACTCATCTCCATATTAAGTAGTGAAGAAAGTACATTTTTCCCCACACTAAAAAGTAAATTATTACTAATTTTAATTTGTTAATTAAAATTATTATTTTACTATTTTTAAATACAATTTTAAGTGAGAACATCTCTCCCATACTATATTATAGAGCACCTCTTGGTAGAACAAGAAACAATACAATCAATTTAAAAATAACACAAAGGGAAGTTTTGAAGATTTTGAGTAGTAAAATGTTAAAATTTTGATAAACATGTTTTGTTTTATATATCATTTTCAAATTGTGGTTACTATTTTTGTTTATCCGAATTTAAGTTTGGTGTATCTTTAGTATATTGATGATGATGGTCACATTAATGTAATTCAAATTGGATTAGTATTATAAATTTAAATTACTTATTAATATTAAAGAATGGATTTAATGGTTAAAAAAAAAACTCTAACTGTAGAGATTTAGTTCAATTGGTTGATGACATCATTTTCATGGCATTGGCAATGATCCAACATATTGTATAGGTTCACATTTCAATTTGTTTAGGACCAGGTGCTTTTATTTACTTTGCATTATTTAAAAATAAAAAATAAATGTTCCTCGGCCTTCATATTCATTTACTTTGCATCATTTTAAAGCATAAAATTTCAATGTTCTCCATCCTTCCTATGGGTTTAAGGGCCCTAACCCAACCTTTTGGTGCAAAATTTACTGATTTTTCTCATAATTCACTTATGCAACAAAGATCCCGTAACCATGGTGAAAGACCCAGGACCCATTGGTTGTGGATAAGAGTTTCTAATGACACTCCACCCAAAGGTGGGTGGAGACCTTGTCTATGGCACTTAAGTTCAATGTCTTTCTTTAGGACCTAATGTCATTTTCTCCTTCCCTTGGCAATTAAAATTTCCTTGTTATCTAATCTAGGTGTGCATAAAATACTAATTAGTGCTACCCATATCCATAATCAATGGCCAAGGAATGCCTACAAGATCATATATGGAGGTTAAAGGACTCATTGAGAATGCTTGATCTTGAGAAAATTAATATAGTTTTTAGATACATAATTTAAATTCCCTAACCATGGTTAAGGTTCAGAACCTATTTGTAGTACATAAAATTTCCTAGCGAGGCACATATCCAACCTAGTGGAAAAAGGTCCCTAGAGAGTATTCATCTTTTGATTCAAGGCCTTGTTCGTGTTGCTTCAACTTGATAAGGTTTGTTACTACATAAGACCCTTATTTTCCTTTCCTAACTAATGATATATGCCTTTATACCTAATTTTTAATGTTTACTAATATAGTCATTAGAGTTGATTACATCTCCCAGGGACCGATGAGCTTTGAAGATTTCATGGCGACCTAGGGTTTTGTGTAGGTTTATGTTTTCCTTTTCACATGCAACAATACTTAGCACCGACTTCAATTTCTGGTAGAACTGTCACGCATGCAACCTGTTGCTAGGGTTATAGATGTCAGGAAAAATAGGGTGGGGGGTGGGGAGGGGGGGGTGGGGGGGCGCGTAAGAGACCCCCTCCGTTCTCAGTCTCCTTCTAAAATGGTAGCTGCTGCTATGGATCCTATGGATGTCCCCTTGGCATCGGTTCAAGGGATTTCCCCAGAAACTATCCCTTATCCATTGAGGTCGGATGTTATCCCAAAGGGAGGGGTCCCAACCTCTTCCATCTGTATCCCAAAAGCCGTAGAAAGGCCCAAGATCCTCCTAATTGCACATAGGATTAATGGAAAAATACAATTCATGAAGGACCATGCATTGATCTGTAAATTCATAGGAATTGTGCCCATAGAAAAGGCTCTTCGTGTTTGGATCGCAGCTAAATGGAAACCGAAGGGGCACATAGATCCACGGCTAGGACCCAAAGGCTTTCTCAACATTATCTTCACCTACCGAGAAGATAAAAACGGGGTTATGGATGGAGGTCCTTATTTTTCAACTCAGTTGGGCTTTACCTCAGGAACTGGGTGGAGCGATTTAACCTAGACAAAGAAGACTTTAGTTTGGCTCTTGTTGGTAAGTCTGTACTCCCTTCCCCAAGACTATTGGGATTAACTCACTCTGAAAGACATCAGAAACACTCTTGGAGATTTTATCAAGATAGCAGACGAAACCAAAACCAATAAAGATACTTCTTATGCAAGGATCTATGTTTATATGCACATAGAGGAGACACTTGTTGATTCAGTCACCTTGATGCATGATGATTTTGAATGGGTTGAAGTCATAGACTATGAGCATGTGCCTTTCCGTTGTAGAAGATGTCATCAACATGGTCATCTATTCATAGATTGATCTCTAACTCAAAGCTCTAACGAGCACAAAGGTATTAATACCAAATACGTCGAAGGATTTACCAAAGTGACAGGAAGAGGCAGACAAGCCAAGAAGCACATAGGATTTTTGATGCAACAGTAACCCAAGACATCATACAGCTTTAATGCCCTGTCCTATTTGGCCCCATAGGCTCCCTCCTCTTCTATTCATATAGAACCACCAGCCAAGAAACCCCACATAGTCTCTCCGAAAGAAGGACCTACAGTGATTTCAAATGTTTTGGCCCCTTCAGAGCCTAAAATTTCTCCAAATATGCTAGTATTCACTGAGATAATGCATCAGAGTCCAACAGGGACAAATATTTCATAGGATATACTCAAAGTTAAAGGGAATCATCTCCCTGACACTTCAGAAGAGTCGATGGAGGAGGAAAATGAAACCATTTGTTATGGAGATCTAGATAATATTGGTCTTGAGGATGCTTGTCATCCAAACGATTTGGCCTCCATTCCACAGCAACAAATCCAATGTTTGGAGGAAGTCCTTGAAAGATCTCAGCAACTTCAAACCTTAGGAATTCAAGAGGGCCTCAGTTTAAAAGGAGGAAAAAATCATGTAATAGATACAAAGAAGCGTTGGAGACCAACATATTTTTAGAGGTTAGTTAATTTGGGAGGAAAACTAGTGGAATGAGGATTGTATCCAAATCTGATGAGGTTCTACTCTGTCATAACTCCAAGTTCTAAATGAAGATCATCTCCTAGAATATAATAAGGCTTAATGGTCTCTCTAAGCAACACATCATCAAAAAAAGGTTAGTAGAAGATAAACCTTCTATATTCATTATGCAGAAAACAAAATGTAATAGTTTTTCTCTGTATATTATAATGACTCACCTTTGGAAATGTTATAGAAGCATAGTGGTAAATGCTAATGGTGCCTTGGGTGGCTTGGAAATAGTCTGGAATCTGCAAGTAATCCATCTAGATGATTTTCAAACCTCTCGAAAATTTATCAAAACCTCTTTTCATCTTTTGGGTACGAATATAAGAGGTAATCTTACTAATGTTTACTCGCCCCAATAAATCCTAAATAAGCTCCAGCTCTTGGACTCTCTCGAGCTTCTAAAACCCACCCTCCCACACCCTCTTTTCTTGCTTGGCAGTGATTTTAACATGATCACAAACTTGGAAGAAAAAAGGGAGGTAGGGGTATTCTAGATCAAGACAGTCTTAGATTTAAGAATTTTATCCTCGATAACAATCTTATGGATCTACATACCACTAATGGCATATTTACATGGAATAATAAACTTGGGGGAAACCAATAATTTTATTCAAGATGTGACAGATTCCTCCTCTCAGATAATTTCTATCACATTGGAGGAGATATTGACTGCACTACTCTCCCAGTGCTGAGATCGGACCATTGACCTACTCAACTTCAATGGTCGAGGCTCGGCTCCACTCAAGGGAGGCCCATCCATTTTGAACAATTCTGGTTCACCTATCCTGGTATTAAACAGCTAGTCACCAACTGGTGGACTAGCTTCGCTCATATTAACATTTCTAGAATGCATCAGTTCAAGCTTAAATTAAAAGCCCTTAAATTATATCTAAAGAAATGGAACCATCATGTGTTTGAAAACATCAACCTGAAAGGTAAAGAGTTATCTCTTAATATGGTCAGGCTTCAACAACAAATCATTGAGGAAGGCGGAATGGAGGAAACTGATACTCTGGAAATTCGACTAGCCCATATTCTGGAAGAAAATCGAAAGCAAGAAGAAATCATGTGGATGAAAAAGTCTCACATAAAGTGGCTTAAGGAAGGTGAACGTAATAAAAAATTATTTTATAAATCCACCATGATGCATCGTATGCATAACAAAATATTTGTTCTTAAGGATTCTGAAGGGCATCATCTAGAGAAGCATGAGGAAATCAATGAAGGACTTCTATCATACTTCAAGGATGTTCACAAGGAACCCAACATAGCCAGAACTGATGCCATCAATGAAATTACTCATCATATTCCAAGAATCATCAGTGAGGAGCGCAATCAAGAACTTCTCAGACCTACCACTTATATCAAGGTTGAAATGATATTCATGCAACTAAAAGATGGAAAGGTGCCTTGATCAGATGATTTCACTTCAAATTTCTTCCAAAAATTATGGGATTTGATAAAGCACGAAATTTGAGATATTTTGGAGGAATCACGTAGTACCAAATGGATCTTTCCATCCTTAAATGCTATGTTTCTCTCTCTGGCGCCTAAAGAAGAGAATGTCTCTTCTCCAAGTAAGTACATACCCATCGCTCTTTGTAATGTAATTGATAAAATCATTTCCAAACTCATTTCTAACATACTCAAGCCTCTCCTGCCTACCCTTATCTCGCCTGAGCAAACTAGTTATGTCTAAGGAAGGTAAATTTTGGATGGGATTTTACTCACCCATGATATTATTCACTCTCTAAATATCACCAAGCAGCCTGGTATGCTCCTCAATTTAGAGTTATCTAAAGCTCTCGATAGTTTTAGTTGGCTCTATATTAGGAAAATTATTCAAGATTTTGGCTTTAGAGAACCTTGGATAAGATGGATTATGTCTCTTATATCTTCTTCTTTTTTCTCCATCTTAGTGAATGGCTATCCTTTTGAAACCTTCATGCCTATAAGAGGTATCATACAAGGGGTTCCCTTATCCCCTTTTATTTTTCTCATAGCAGGGTCTCAGTTGCTCACTAAAGGTGGTTGCTTAAAACAACTCTATCAGGGGAATTACCTTGCATATGGGGGAGCCCCATATGCATCAACAATTCATGGATGATAATATGCTCACGGGGTACCCTTTAGTCCAAGAATCATGCCCTTTCAAAGATATTCTCAACATTTTTTCCCTTGCTTTTGGTACCATAATCAATATGGACAAATATCATATTTTCTTCTTCAATACTACAGTCATAACTAAAAGGAATATTTATCATATCCTCGACTTCTGGATAGTCTCTCTTCTAACCAAATACCTGGGATCCCCCTTGACTGATTCTATCATAAAGCACTCTTCCTAGAGAGAATTATTGGACAAAGTAGAACAAAGGCTCAGCTCTTGGACTTATCACTCTTTAAATAAAGCAGGTCGCATTGTTCTAATAAAATCTATTTTTCATTCGATGTCCCTTTATCTCTTCTCTATCTTAACGACACTGAAATGGTTCTTTAAGGCTATGCAAAATCTGCAAAGTAATTTCGTCTCGGGAAGCAACAAGGAAAAAGGAAAATGGGCTCTGGTGAAATGGACATATGTTTGTACTCCCAAATCTCAAGGTGAGACCCAGAAATATGCAATTCTATCAGGAATGCACAACTTTGGTGGAATTGGGTTTCCAATCAATCCATGCCCTGGGCCAAAC
Organism: Pinus albicaulis; assembly: GCA_034641835.2. NCBI lineage: Eukaryota > Viridiplantae > Streptophyta > Pinopsida > Pinales > Pinaceae > Pinus > Pinus albicaulis. The sequence continues at coordinate 1,402,328,818 of CM076581.1, read as the reverse complement.
TCTGCATGGACAAGAATGTGAGAGGATGGATCATTAAGGATCTAATTCACTAGAATATGAATTTGAAAGCATCCCCCATTTGGAATTTGGCCAGGCAACAAAAACATATCATCCAACTCCACAATTTCTGGGAAATTAGAAATGGGTAGTCGGTGAGATTCTGGGAAGACTCTTGGCAGTAAATTCGTAGCTTTGCATCTCTCTTTAACATACATGTTTGGAGCACAGAGAAAGATTAGAGGCCTCACAAGTATGTGCATCATTTCTGGGATCAGACCCTCCCTCAGATTCATCGCTCTTGGATCCACCAAAGTAACTGGGGTACTGACTCAAGGATAGAATATCCCTCTGAAATTTGGGAAAATATCATGAAAGGATGAAGTAAAATTTAGGATGGATTTGATATCATCAGATGTGGATACCTTCCAAAATGATCCTTCACTACCAAAGAGGCTTATTCCATCCTTACTAGATCGGATCCCTCTTCTCATGATCCTATATGGACAAACATATGGATGGATAATATCTAGCCTAAAGTGGCTTCCTTCCTCTGGCTCATTAGTAAAAAATGAATTCTCACCTGGGACAATCTAATCAAGAAAGGATTCCTTGGTCCTTCCCTCGGTCCTCTTTGCCACTTTGATTCTGAAACAATTGATCACCTGCTTGATTATTGTCCCTTTGTGAGGTTCCTTTGGGATAAAATTGCTAGCCTATGTATAAGGTTATATCATTTCCATGGGATATTGTGGGCACAATTCGTAACTAGAAATAAAACCCCTTCACTAGCATTATTATCAACAGATTGTGGCAACTCATTCCAAGCTTTCTTGTCTGGGTTATTTGGAAGGAAAAAAACTAGAGAATATTCAAAGATCAAGGTGCTTAGAAAGAGTTTCTTTGGGTAAAATTTTGGTACCATATTCAGGAAACCCTAGCCCTATACAATTGGCCGGCCACTTATCTTCCTACCTTGATGGTGGAAAAATATATCTAGAAGAATTGGGACCTCGACTCCTTCAGACTCATTATGAACTGTCCTGCAAGAAATGAGAAAGTGAACAAATTGGATTCTTGGGTGGCACCTCTGGTGGGTAGCTTCAAAATCAATTTTGACAGTGCTTGAAAAGGGAACCCGAGAGAAGATGGCTATGGTGGAGTGATAAGGGACGCTCAGGGTCAGATTCTCAACATCTATTATGGAAATATTGGTGTGGACAGTAATAATGCTATTGATTTGGAGGGAATTCTTCAAGGCATCCTTATAGTCAAGGATCTCAACTACTCTCCTCTCCAATTGGAAGGCGACTCTAAGATAATCATAAACATTGCCACTCTCATCCTCCACAGCTCCCACCCGTCCAAAGTATCAACCAACTGGCAGCTTGAGGCTAGCATTAGCATTATGGATACTACTTTAAAATATATCAATGCCAACACCTTTCTCCATGTTCACAAGAAGGGTAATGCGCTAGAGGACTACTTAGAAAACAAAGGGGTAACCTCAAATCTCAGTTTTACTCTCCTTTCTTAGGATAACATTAATGAAAACGATCTCAGGGCCAATTTAAACTAGCTGGCTTACTAAGATATAAATCCCCCAAATGTGGGTGTTATATAGTTTTCTCCCTTGCGTATTAATGATAGGCCTTTCAAAATTAAATGACATGGTTAGTTTTGGGGCAGGTGGCAAGGCTGCAAGCCTGGAATGACGCCACCACCAACTCATCCTCCTTGGTTTTGCATGCTAGAATTAAACGCCGCGTGATCTCGAGGTGTGAGCACTTAATGCTTGTCACCCTCGATACCAAAGGGATAATTTCTCTGCTTCTGCATATTATCTAGTTCATTTGGCACTCTAAGGCTATTCAAGTTGGGCTTGGTTCTATGTATATGTTGTTTAAGGATCTCTGGTATTTGTGCGCCATGCCTAAGAAACATCTCCTTTCCAGGTGTGGTGGAGGTCGTGGTGCGCGGGGTGGCAATAGTCGTGGTTCGTGTCGGGTCAATGGTCGTGGTTCACACAACAAGGGTAGGTATGTGAGAGGGTTCTCTATGGGGAATTTCGCAGTGGACATCTCCTGCCACATTCAGCAGTTAATAGATGAGACTGAAGCTCAGGGGATTGGTCAGGACATCACCCTGGAAGGGCCTTATTGGAGAGCTAAGAACCTTCTTGCTAGGGTGTTGTGGGCGAAGAAGAAGCAAAAGGATGTGTTTTGTTCTCTTATCTGGTACTCCCATCATTCCCTGGACCAGTCCACGCATGCCATAAATGTCTTGGCCAGTCATTTTGTTGTTTCCTTCCCAATTGGGAGTCATATGGACTTTCTTAGCACAACACTCCCCGCAAAAATTCTTCCCGTGGCAACAAAATTCGATGAGATCCTAGACAAGAACGAGGAAATTTAGTGCATGGCATTAAAAATTTTGGAGGCGCGTAATACCTCTTGGCTTGGGTCTTTGCTTCTGGTTCGAAGGGACAAGGGCCCCCCCTATCAAGTTGTCATCATATTCAAGTGACTCTGAGAACCCCTTTAAAGGTGGCCGCTTGTTCTTAGAAGAACACTCTGATGGTGAGATCCATGTGGAAGCCTCCACTCGCAATTCGGAGGGGGGGGGGGGGGGGGAGATAGATACCAACCCAAACTCCACTAGGATATTCATTCACCTTATAGCTTGCACTACGTCGACTATAGGCGCTGCTACTGTGTTGGACCTGAATGTTGAGGTGGATCATCTCACGGACCTTCATGATTATCTGTATGTGGACATGAATTTCAAGTCTTAGGCTCCATTACAGGCACACGTTTTGATGTTTTCTTGTTTTAAATATGATCAATATGTATATTTGTGTCAATAGGGTCTTTTTTATTCGGCCTCGCGGTCCAGTCTATATGTCTTCAGGGTCTTATCATTGTTTTCCCTATATGGGGCAATGTTTTTTTGGACATGTGATAAGTTTAGGGTGTTGGTTTCCTAAGAGTGGGTAGGATCCCAACAATGCATCTATGATGGGATGTAGAACAGGGATTGGCTAATTCCCAAAAGTCACCCTGTTATGAAGTGTAGCATTTTTGTACTATATGTTTTTATTTTCAATAGATATAGTCTTACTTTAAAAAAAAAAAAAAAAAAATTGTAATGTCAACTAATGTTTCCCATATTCAAAATCAAATGACAACTATCACTTACTAAGGTCTTGCTTGGTGCTTTGAGAATTTATCCATAACACTTGGGCAAGACAAGTTCATATAGAGCCAGTGGAAGTTATTTTCCTACCTTTGAACATCGTAAAAACTCCAAGACCCATTTGTGATGTTGAAAACTTTACAATGGTATCCATATTGCACCCATACACCAAGCGCTTCCTTAGATAAAATTTATGTATTTCTTCAAATTCTTGTTGATGGTCCTTAAACCTAAGAAAATTCATTTAAGGCCTAAGACCCTTAATGTCCTCCCTTCACTAACCTAAATCCCCTAGACCCTCTGCTATCGTGAAAAACCTACTAATTACAACCACACCAATAATTATAGGTCACAAATCATTAATAAGTTATTGTGTCATGGTTGAAAGAATCCTCCACATTTGTGAATCCCAAAAGGATTCACATTAAGGCACAAATAAATTATTTTATTTTCACAACCATGTTCAAAACCACAGGATCCATGTCTGGTGCATAATACCTCCTAATGGGCCTCATATTCTACCCAGAAGAGGGAGATCCCCTCGTCATTTGATTACACAATGTTTGAATATCTCTCCTAGCAAGATACTACGATAATTATGCTATGTTGAAGTAAACTATATGTCAAGTTGGAAATTGAGTTTGGATGTGACAAATCTTGTTTACAGTATTAGGTTATTGGGTAGTCTGGTTAGATAAATACCTACATGATATTGGGTAGTGTGGTTCGAGAAATGCCTACCCTCTAGACAAGTCATGCTTCAGATTATGTGGATTTTGTGTAAGCTAACACATTTTGTATTTTAGGTGACTATTCTGGTTTGAAAATATTATACATATAAATATGTATATTGATATTTAGTAAAAATTAATATAATAACTTTCAAGTAGATCGATGAAAAATATCCAAATTTAATATTGTAAAAACAGTTTACATAAAAAAACAAATTTGTTTTCCATATTTGTTATTGCAAGAGATTTATATGTTCATTAAAATGTTAGCATCAATGTTTTTTTTTTTTTAACATATATTTAATAAACTTTAAAATTATTAAAACCAGTCTAGATCCATCGTACCTACTAATCTCTTTTCACTTTAAAATAGGTTGTCACCTCAAGAGATTTGATCTGTCTCAACACTTAATAGATCTCAAGTTAAAATAGATCTAGGCTAACACACACTCACACATATATCATTAGGAAAAACATAAATTTTCAAAATCAATAAACCCAAAAAAACCAATAATAAATTGACTATTTTAAATTAATTATATTTTAAATATTTATTTTATTAAATTTTTTAATTATGTATTTTTTTATTTTTTTATTTTTAATGTAACTTAACTTGGTTAAACTGTTTACCTAACCTCAAAACAGACTTCTATAAGACACATCACTTCTATACTAAAGTAAAAAAACCTATAAACATTACAATTAAAATATAATTATTTTTAAATTTTATAAATATTTTCATACTTCCTCGTCATATATGAAATAAGTTTCCAAAGATCAATATTACCCACGAAACACCCGTGACCCAGGAAGGGAAAGAGGTTGCAACCTCTTCATGCGAAGAAATCTAATTAAACTTTTAAATATAATTATAAATGTCAATTTTTACATCTTTTTATTGGTAGGTGAAATTTGGGATTGAAAATTCTGTGGAGTTTTGTAAGAGGGGATGTATAGGTTTGAAAATTCGTTTTTAAGTTGAGTTGACCATTTTTTTTTTATAATAAAAATAAATATGTTATATTTTAAATAGAAAAATAATATAAGTTATAATAACAAAAAAATATATATTTTAATGTAATTATAAATAAAAAAATTGTGAGTAAGATATTTAAACTTTATATTTTTCAAAAATATTTTAACAAGAAATTTAAATAAATAATTTTAAAATTTATGTTAACTAATTTATGTCAATATCAATTTCATATATATTTGTATAGGAAAAAATTGTAAAAATAAAATATTTTAATGTTGTATATAAAAAAATATTCCATGTGGATTACCAATAAAATATTTTAATACGAATTAATATTGACATATAATTAAAAATGTGTTGATAGTGAAAAAATCACTTTAATTTGTGTTATAAAATGTCTCAATGTACATGTTATGTAAAATGTTTTAATGTCAATTATGCATATATTATATATTATTTCAAGAAAAATATGTATAAATCATGAAAATAAAAATGTTATGGTTAAAATATTTATTTGGTCCTATATATACTCTATATAACATTTAAAAATATAATTTAAACAATAAAAACTACACATTGTATTTTGCACTCTAAAAAAATTTGCACATTTCTCTTACCACATTAAATACATACTAAATAGCTACTATTATACATCAAATCATAATTATGCTATTAAAATTTAATCGTCAAGGTTATGTATTGGAGTAAAACAATGCACATTTTCAGCCAACCATTGTAAGCATAATTTACTTATTATAAATATACATAACCAAATTCCAAAAATGTGTATAATAATTAGTAAATGTGTATAATAATTAGTATGCTAATGTGTACAATACTCACTAGGCATATGTGTACATGGTTTGGAAAAATGTGGCATTTCAAAAAAACATATTTGATTTTTTTATGTTCTAATGAAAATGATAGAAATAAATTTAATATCCTGAAAAACATTTGACACCTTAAATTTTGAAATTTAACAACTATAACTTGATTTTTATTAAAATCTTATAAAATTATTTTTCAGACAAAACTTACACTAGTTTACACTACAAGAAATACTACATAGTATGACAAGGTTATGTACATACAGAGAAAAATATACACCAACAAAGATTTTAACCTACACCAGTTTAGACTACATGAATACTACATAGTATTACAAGATAATGTACATACCGAAAACAATATACACAAACAAAGATGTACAGTCTTCCCTCCATCAACTTGTCCATTCAATGGGCGAAATGACACCTTAAATTTTGAAATTTAACAACTATAACTTGATTTTTATTAAAATCTTATAAAATTGTTTTTCAGACAAAACCTACACTGGTTTACACTACAAGAAATACTACATAGTATGACAAGGTTATGTACATACTGAAAAAAATATACACCAACAAAGGTTTTAACCTACACCAGTTTAGACTACATGAAATACTACATAGTATTACAAGATTATGTACATACCGAGAACAATATACACCAACACATGATGTACAGTGTTCCCTCCATCAACTTGTCTATTCAATGGGTGAAATGACAATCTTTCCTCTGGCTCGTCCGCTTTCCAGATGTTTGAAGGCCTCTCTAACGTCAGAGAATGAGTATGGGCTCTTCGGATCGATCACAGGTTTCAACTTCCCACTCTCTATGTACGGCTGCAGCCTCTCCAGGTTTTGTCCGCGGGCTGAGACCACAAAAAATTCAGCTTTTCCTTGAGGCTGAATCGAAGCTATGTCCAGAACTTTGGCTTCCTCTTTGGCCACCACCTGAGACTTGGCCGAATCCCCTGCGCACGAAATAAAAACATCTATTACGTTACGAAATATACATAATCATCTATTATACAACCAATCACACACATAAACACTAAAAAAATTTATGGGAAAGTTTTGGAGAGAGTTGTCTACCCATGTAAGAGAATAGTATTCACAGTAGTTTGTTTGTGTTTTGTTTTTTTTTTGGTCAGAATTCAATAAAAGAAAATTTAAAAGTTTAGATAATTAAAGTATTTGAATTACATTTTTATAATGGAAATAGATTCAACATAATTAAAAATCTTTATGAGATTGAAAATATTGAAGTTTAACAACTATAATTTAAATTTTCAAAAATCTTTAACTAAATTTTAATCTTACCAAAATATCTAAATTATTCTATAAATTTTTTAGACTATCCCAAAAAATTCAGTCTAAAAGAATTTCATTAGTCTTGGCCAAATCTCTGATCAAGTTGACAAGGAGTTTACAACTCAATGCTCGGCTTTTTACAAACATGAGATTTCACACTCTATTTAACCATTAACCTCTTACCATAAAGACTAATAAACTTATTTATAAACTTATTCAAACCTAATAAATTAATTTATATTTATAAACTTATTTATAAGTTTCTTTCCATCCAAACACAACTTACCCCTTAAATTCTCATAAGTAAAAATTAATTTGTTTATCACGAGTCAAAATTAATCTAACATATTAGAAGCCAAGCGGGAGACTGACCTATGGTGTCAAACACGAAATCGAATTTCTCGGAGATCTGGTCGTAACTCTGCTTCGTATAATCGATGACCACATCCGCCCCCAGGCTTTTCACGAACTCGATCTTCCCCGTGCTAGACGTGGAAACGATCTTGGAAGCTCCATAGACATGCCTCGCCAGCTGAATGGCCAGGCTGCCCACTCCGCCCGCCCCTCCAACAATGAACACGCTCTGCCCCCTCTCAAATTTGACTATATCGAACGCCTGCTGCGCAGTAAGGACAGCAAGCGGCAGGCTGGCTGCTTCTTCGAACGATAAATTTTTGGGTTTCGGAGCAACCAGGTATTCATCCACTACGGTGTACTGGGCGAGAGTCCCCCACTGCTCTCGCCTGCCTGCTTCGAAGTTCCGGATGTCGCTGTAGACCTCATCTCCATTCTTGAACTTGGAAATGCCATCGCCAACTTCCACCACCACTCCTGCCTGATCACGGCCTGGCACAACCTGCATATAAGAAACGAACTATCTAAACCAAAAAAGGCATCTGAGAATGTAAACTTCTGTTATCTAGAGCTGTTTTTCAAAAGAAACTTGTCGAGAATCAATTGTTATCAATATTTTCAAATTGTTATCAATATTTTCAAATTTCTAGAATACTTTGGCACACTTGCTTGAACTTGCACCTTCCATTTTAATCTTACTCCTTCCATCCCATTATTCGATTATCCATATTTGGCACAAAATATAATAGCCCAATTTAAATCCAAAAATTCTACCATACACAATCATGATCACCTTTCACCAGGGCGCTCAAATCTAATGCATGCCTGGTAGGAGCTTGAAATTCAAATACCCCAATTTGTAAAACGGTGTGTTTGCCCATGGTTATGAAGCTTATGTTAAAAAATAACAGGAAAAACGAATCAATTTCATACCGGAAAGTCGGAATCCTCGCTTCTGAATAAGCCGTTGCCGTTCCGCCTTTTAAAGTCTGTGGGATTGAGAGCAGCAGCCCGGATTTTTACTAGAAGCTGGCCTGGCCTTGGCTTTGGCACAGGGACCTCACCGAATTGCAACACGTCTGCAGATCCATATTCGTTGTAGAACCACGCCTTCTGAAGTTTACTCATGTCTTCTTTCTGCCCGCAATACTATACTTTTGGTTTGATCTGATCGAGAACAGAACTTTGAATGTCTCCAGGTGATTTAGTGGTAGTGGGTATTTGTATGCATTTGCACGACTGATATCCACATAAGGTGAGTGCCAAACACCTAGACTATTTGTCTTGAGTAATGATCAAAGCTGAAAATGCAATGTACCCGGATAGAATGCATTGCATTTAGACATAATAAATAAAAAAGCATAGCATGCATTGCATTTAGACATAATAAATAAAAAAGCATAGCATGCATTGCATTTGGACAAAAGATGAAAGTCCACTACATTATTATAAAAGAAAATATTGATTAGAATTTAAAATGCATTGTATTTGAAAGAAAAGAAAATATTGATTAGAATTTAAAACGCATTGTATCTGAAGAAAAATAGCGTTAGTGCTAAAAATCTAGACTATTTGTTTTGAGAGGGGCAAATTGCTTTTGGCCGTCAAAAATTTTTACAAACCATAAACATTTTATATTTAAATAATCTAAACCAGTATTAAATTATTCAAACTGTCAAATTTAACGGGTACTTAAGATTTCAAATTTCTACCATGCTCGAGAGTAAAGATCAAAGCTGAAAATGCATTGTGCCAAGATACGAAAAATATAGGTCAAATCATAAAATGCATTGCATTTAGACATAATAAATAAAAAGCACAGCATGCATTGCATTTGGACAAAAGATAAAAGTCCACTATTTTGATTACTATAAAAGAAAATATAGATTAAAATTTAACATGCATTGTATTTGGCGGAAAATAAGATTAGTGCGAAAAGCCTAGATTGCGTCCTTGACTAGACCTCGTCTCTGAAATGTGTATAATATATATATATATAATATATGACCTCGTCTCTGAAATGTGTATAATATATATATATATTTGTGGTTCCAAGCGTCATGATTAGTATGTTCTCCCCGTTTGGACAGCCCCTTGACATTATCAAAGAAAAGATGGGGACCAAGGTGTTCCTTTTCTCTGGTGGGGCAATGATTGAGAGGACGACAAACCAATGTCGTCGAAGTTGGGCAAAGGCGGTGGTCGAGTGGTCCCGCTACCAAATTTTCTGGCGATTGGACATGGAGAAAGTGAGGACGTGACTTGTCACTGTCCCCCAACAAACCTACCCACAAAAAGTATCGAACCTCCCACGCCATGCCATTGCCGGCGTCGTGGTACACGTCACCATCAATCTTCGACCGACAGGCATCTGACTTAGATGATCCGGGCATTAAATATTAGGTAGCCAGCACTGACACGTGTCGAGAAAGCAGCCAGCGAACGTGGGATGGATATGGAAAAGAGGCAATCCAGGCTGGATGATGAGGCAACCACGGTGCGCATTCCGCGGTGGACTCTGCTGCCATTGGACTCTGAAAGAGAAAGATGCTTGGTGGTCCCGAGAATCTGGTCTTGATTCTGGCGAGGTTCCGTGGCTTAGAACTGCAGTGCAGCTTCACCTTGGAGCTCCCCGCCGGCAGGAGGCGGTCTGTGTCAGAATGGTGCAGGCGGACACTGACGCAGTCGGAGTTGGAGTACTGCAACGTGTAACTTAGAAGGCGGCCAACGCATTCACATGACCTGAAACGAGCATCGACCTATGGTGCGCCGCCACACAACAGGTCTGTTGTGTGGCAGAGCGGAGGCTATAAATGGGCCCTGCTTTGTGCTATGTACGTGTGGCAAAACGCGATTGCCGAGGGTGGGCACGGGGTATTTAATGAAGGCATAAGTCTCTTCCTTATCGGCAACGAATGGTTGAGATCAACAGCACGGCCTCTCTAGTAAATGAGTCATTTCGATTCATCTCTGCTATTGTTAATCTTATCCCAACAAAACTCCGAGAAGCCATCTGGCCCTATCCTTTTAATAATACAAGGGTTTTGTACGTTGTTACGTTTGTCATTTTCTACGTTGTTACGTTGTTACGTTTAATAAAACAATTAAAACGTTTAATATAGTGGTGTCATCAAATTTGTTTAATATAGTCGTGTCATCGTCCATATGCGTGTTGCAATCAAAACTAAATAGTCATGGCATGTGCATTTTCCATACGTCTAATGATTCAGTTTTTGAGCTCTATTTGCGTCGTTATAAATGGCTGATACAATATTTATATTTCAGTGTGGAGTTCAATCTTATCCGTGTGAATATTATATTTGGGTTTGAGAATTATATTTTCATTATTTTTCCGCATCGTATTGTTGTCACCATCGTAAACAATGCTCGAAGTAACAGAAAATATCCAATATTAGAATGCTCCCCTCTCCATCCTTTGCGTGAGTTCAATATCTTTCTGCTCTTTTATCATTTTGCTTTCTCTCCTCATTTTTCTTCTTAAACTGGCTATGAAATCAAACTACCAATAACGTGAAAGGCAGACTGCGCAATGCCGCCGCAAGCTTTCGATTCATCTCTGCTATTGTTAATCTTATCCCAACAAAACTCCGAGAAGCCATCTGGCCCTATCCTTTTAATAATACAAGGGTTTTGTACGTTGTTACGTTTGTCATTTTCTACGTTGTTACGTTTAATAAAACAATTAAAACGTTACGTTTGTCATTTTAATAAAACAATTAAAACGTTACGTTAGGGTTTTCGTTACGTCTGTCATTTTAATAAAGCAATTAAAACGTTACGTTTTCCATTTTAATAGGTTTTCGTTACGTTGTTACGTTTGTCCTTAAACTATATAACGAAAAAAACTAAAACTAAGACCTTTCTAAAAGACTCTCGGGGCCCACTTTATAAATCGCTCATGACTATTGCACTTTATAAATGGCACATTATAACTATGACTATTGCACTTTATAAATCGCGCATGACTATTGCAAAAGACGCATTATTATTTGTTCTCTAATTGTCACATATGGATTGTATTAAAAAAGTGTTAGAAGTCATTATTTATTGCACTTTATAAATTGCGCATGACTACTGCAAAAGTCGCATTATTATTTGTTTTTTAATGGTTACATATGGACTGTATTAAAACAGTGTTAGAAGTGATTATTTATTGTGCAATTGTTAGATTAAAACGGTACTCAAAAGAGGGTTATGAGGGCACCGCAATTTATTGTGCAATTGTTACATTAAAACGAATTATTATTGTGCAAGTGTGGATTATTATTTCACTTAATTGATTTTCTTTTAAAAATGGTTGAATGCAAATTTCTTCTGAAATAATTCAATATATATTCTGCCTCTTTGCGAATCACCACAAACCATCATGGTTTTAATTGTAAATTTACAATATTGCAGGTGTACTGCAATTGCCTTATAGATATAGAAAGAGTATTAAATATTTTGTAGTTAGATATTTGATATTTTGTGGTTAGGTATTAAATATATAAATATATATATATATATATATATATATATATATATATATATATGGTTAATTGATGTGTTTGGTTTTTTTGTACAGGATTATAATATCATGGGTACTAGTAATGGAGAAACTAATAATAACAATATTGAAGAAATGAGAAGCGTAAAGAGAGAAAGAGTTAAAAGACAAAGATCAAATATTATGAAACAAGTAATTGAAATTGAAAGAGAGCAGAAGAGGGAAGAAAGAAATGAGCAGCGAAGATTGCGAAGACAAAATATGACTGATGAACAAAGGGAAGAAAAACGAAAGAAGGAACGTGAAAGAAAAAGGCGGCAACGAGAAAGGCAAAATGAGGATGAAAGGGAAGCAGAACGAATAAATAAAGCTCAAAGAAAAAGAATGGAATTTGAAGAAATGGATGAGGGCGAAAAAGAAGAACATAGAAGAAAACAAAGACAACAATATGTAAGATCACATAGAAAAAGACAAATCGAAGGTCATAGTGATCTAGGGCCAACAATTGAGGCTCATGAGGAAAATTTGGATAATGAGGTCCTTCTTGCTGTTGGAGTTAGGGTTATGCTAACTTCAAATTTATGGACTAATGCATGACTTGTCAATGGTGCTCTTGGAGTAGTTGAAGATATTGTGTATAATCCTGGAACATCACCTCCTAATCCTCCTACATATGTTTTAGTAACATTTGATAAATATGTCGGAGTTGCGTGGGATGAATTATTCCCTCATACTGTTCCTTTTATACCTATTGAAAGAGGCAATAATAGAAAAATTCCATTGTGACTTGCTTGGGGATTAACAATTCATAAGTCCCAGGGATTGACACTAGAAAAGGCAACTATTGATATTGGAAGGACAGAGCGACAAGGTCTCACTTTTACTGCAATATCTCGAGTTAAATCTTTGGATGGTCTTCGATTTCAACCACCATTTCCATATGATCGATATGAAAAGATGGCAAAATGTGTCGGTGTTTCTAAGAGAAAAGAAGAAGAAGTCAGGTTAAGGTTAAATACTAAATAAATTATGTATTTTTCATGTATTTTTCAATATATTCTTCATATCACATTTCAATGATATGATAGGTGTATTTGTTATTTAATATATTTATCAGTTCATTTTTAAGATCACCAAACATATTTATATTAATAACATTTGTTAGAATTTGTATTTCTGATCTTAAAAATTTCAAAGTATGATGTACATCTCGAAAATATACAAAAAATTTAATAATCTGAAAAATGTGACGTTGATGCCACCGACTGGAACCAGCATAGATCCATCTAACTCCGGATCTATCATGCGCCGAGAGGGATCAAATCTCTCGAGGTGCAAACCTTTCCTCAAGTTTTGCACTCAAAAAATAGGTTTGCACCTCGAGAGATTTGATCCCTCTCGGCGCATGATAGATCCGGAGTTAGATGGATCTATGCTGGTGTAAATTTCCAACCCATCTTTACTAAATATAAAGGTGCGAAGAAAAGCCATCCTTACTGAGAATAAAGTAACATAGGATAATTTTAATTGTATTATAATTTTGTGTTTTTATTTGTTGTTCTCGAGTATAATTTTAAATAGAAAATAGATGAAGTGTTTTAATTTTTTTTGGAAATATATAAGTTTAATAATTTAATTTAAATTAATTAATATTTAAACAAAAAATTATATAAAAATATATTTAATATAAATTTAATAATTCAATATAAATTAATTCAATTCAAATGTATATATTTAAAAAAATAAAAAATGAATATTTGCGTTTAATTTTTCTATTATTAATATTAAATTTGAATTAATCAACTTTAAAATTTGGAAACTCCAATTTAATTAAATTTTCGAACTTGCATTTTAATTAAAATTTCTAATTTGTATTTTAATTAATTTTAATTTTGTATTGTGGTTGTACTAAATTTAATGGCTTGTTTAATTATGATAAGGGAGATTTTGGTTTGTGAAATATTTTTTTGTTAAATTTTGATGGGAAATAATTTTTAATTATATTTCAATCATTTATAGCTAAAAATGTTTTCTTAATGGCATATATGAATTTGAATTATAAAAAATTTACAATTCTGGTTAGGTCGTGTGATGGCGCCCAAGGAAACACATTAGGGTTGGGTGATGGAGCCCAAGGAAACACGTTAGGGTCGGGTCGGGTCGGGTCGTGCCGTACTGTGAGGGCGCCCATGGAAACACATTTGGGTGGGCAAGGTCAGGTCGGGTCATGTGAGGGCACCCATTAAGGAACGTGTCTGGCTGGGTCGGCTTGTGTCGGGCCATGTGAGGGCACCCAGGCCAAAAAAATGTTTGGGCAGGTCAGCTCGAGTCATGTGTATATGGCGCTCAAGGAAGCGCATTTGGGCCGGGTCAGGCCGGGTTGTGCCGTATTGTGAGGACGCCCAAGGAAACACATTCGGGTGGGTCGGGTCATGCCGGGTTGTGTCATGTGAGGCCGCCCTGAAGAAATTTGCTGAATAATGAAGATTTATCCACTGAGATTATCCTGGTCACACACTAATTCGAATTCATGCATAACACATAACCTCTTCTACAATTGATCATCAATTTGTATTATATATATAAAAATTGATGATCAGGAAAGTATCTTCATGAAAAAATAAATAAAATCATGTATAAGGAAGTCAATAGAATATATATAACAATGAAATACATTTTATACACTATAATGTTGCAAATGCACTAGATTTTTTTTGTAGGTTGTATGTCTTATTCTGCGTAGATTCATATTCAGAAAAGCACAAAAATCCGAAAGATGAACTATGGCTCTGGGGCCATAGTGTGAATTTTGTGATGCTTGGGGGTTTTCACTCCCACCCGTCTCTTGATGAACATACTTTTTTTTTCATATTGCTGCAAATGCATTTTTTTTGAGATACAATGTCGTATAAATATGCTCTAAAATTACATTTTTTCTTACTACATTTTTGTGGAGATTATTTTTCATATGTTTTATTTCGTCAAAATTTTGTTTGAACTATAGTGAGTTTGTTATGTTAATATTAGAGATGGCGGCTCATTGTAATGGCATGCTTGTGACCTACCACCAAGGTTTTTTTTCCATTCCATAGAGGTGTGGAGTGATTTCTTCTAAGTATGGATGTGTTGGTATTGTTAATCGAGGGTGTGATAGAAATCCCTTTTTTCCTTTTAATAGGAAATTATTATTTGAGCAGCGGCCATTGTTCATATGGGTATTTTCTCTGTATTTCAGATGTCAGTTCGAAATGGCATGAAGACTACATTCGGCTTTGGTTACGCCGATTTGGGAAAACTTGACTCTCAAATACAACAAGCTATTGCAACAACCTCTGTTCATTCGGTATTTTCTAATCCCATTTCCTTAATAGCTCTAGATCCTTATTAACCCAGATCTGTTAAGAATGATTGATACTAGCATGGATCCCAGATCTATCATGTACTGAGGTTTCCATTTTAGTTAGCACTCCTTGCAGTTTGTTTTGTTTGATCCTTCTAAAGCTTAATAAAAATAAAATTTGAAACAAACCATGTTAGCATGTAAGTCAATTGCTAGTAATATCTTGATTCACTGTCTACCAGATTTTTCACAGGCTTGGGCAACATGGCAAGCAGCAGCATGATTCTGATAATTGGAGGAACAGGCTACATTGGTCGTCATATATCTAAAGCTAGCCTTGCTCTTGGCATCCCACATTCCTTCTTGTTAGAGAGGCTACTACTTCTAATCCTGAGAAGGCTAAGCTTTTGGAATCCTTCAAGGCCTCAGGTGCTATTATACTTCATGTAAGTGCTCTGTTTGCCTTACTTTCAGATTAAATCTAACTGATCAACACATTAGTGATTCCTTAGTTTGGTCATTTTTTGTACTGGTGGTGAGCACTGATTTGCATAAACTTCTTGTGATTTTTCCCCCTCATTCAGAGAAGGTCATTTGATCATGTCTTGTGCTTGGCTGTGAGACCTGGACTATATGTGTGGCAGTACTCTATTTTTTTTTTCGTGGGTACTGCTTTTTACTATTTCTTGTAATGGGTTTTATCATTTTCAGCTAAGTTCAGCATACAAGGATTGTGTAGGGTTTATTTTCTTGTGGGAAGGAAGGCTCATTTTCTCATTTATTGTAGTGGGCTATGAAAACGAATCAGCATAAGCTAGCCATGCACTCTTAATTTCTTATGGGTATAGCCCTTTTGATTATTCCTTGTAATGGGTTTTCAACTCTAAATATCACACCCTTAATGTTTTCTTCCCGTTTTCATCTAGGACCTCGTTTTTCTTGGATATGTCCAGATGCATGACCTGATAAAGAATCATCAATTTGCAGGGGTCTTTGGAGGATCAGGCAAGTCTTGTTGAGGCAATCAAGAAAGTTGATGTAGTTATCTTCACTGTAAAGAGACCACAGCTGATGGATCAGCTGAATATTATCAAGGCCATTAAGGAGGTTGAAACCATAAGGTATATACTATACAATATACTCTTGATGAGGTTTTAGACTTACATATATAGACCATATGTAGATAACAATTCCATATATGTTTTTACAACTGTTGTTTATGATATTTGTAGAGGTTTTTTCCATCTGAGTTTGGCAATGATGTCGATAAAACCCATGCAGTGAAGCTTGCAAAGACCATGTTTTCTTCCAAAGAAAAAATTCGTAGGGCCATTAAGGCAGAAGGCATCCCTTACACATATGTTGCCAGCAACTATTTTTTCTGGGTTTTTTCTACCAAGTTTGGGACAGCCAGGCCTTACTGCACCTCCAAGGGATAAAAATGTCATAGCTGGAGATGGAAATGCTAAAGGTATTTACAGTGTTCTCTCTACCCAAAAAATTATGTTTTATGACTAGTATTCTTTGATGTACTCTTTCAGCAGTTGTTAATTCAACCCACACTAGATATGCAGCTGTTTTTGTGAAGGAGGAGGATATTGGAACATTTACCATCAAGGCAGTGGATGACCCTAGAACACTAAACAAGATCCTGTATTTGAGGCTTCCTGCCAACACCTATTCTATTAACGAGCTTGTAGCTCTATGGGAGAAGAAGATTGGGAAGACTCTGGAGAAGACCTATTTAACAGAGAAAAATGTGCTGAAAAAAATTGCAGGTTAGGATTTGGAATACTTATCCTTTTTCCCCTGGCATTTGCAGACTTAATGCCGATCTCATTTGAGTTTTATGCATTTGTTTGATTGCATTGTGTGCGTTGAGTATGTAGATTCTTTTGCTTGGTAGACGTTGGTCGAAATGTGAGAAGAATATTTTAAATTTTGTAGATTCGTTTAGAGTGAACGAGTGACTTAGCTCTTGTAAAATGCTCTGGTGTGCGATTCAGAGTCCTCATTCCTAGGCACTATTCTGTTGTTAACCGACCACTCTATTTGCCATTCTAGAATCCATCTAGAGTGGCCGGTTGTGTTCAAATTCTCGGATTGGATATTAGCCAAAATACAATGTTTAATAAGCGGATACAGTGATTGATTTTTAGCTTTTGGATTTCAGTATGAACTAGTATTAAGCAAACCAAGAAACGACAATGCAGGGAAATGAACAAAACAAAAGAGCACCGATTACTTGGATCTTTCAAAAATCAAATAAAAGATGACCAATAGCTTTGGAAATATAAAGTCAAGAATTTTAAGTTTCCAAAATATAGAGAAAAAATGACTAGCAGTTTCTGAGAGTGAAAAGAAGGTGAAAAGGAGGTCGCTATTCCGTTATTATCCGCTAAAAACCGCTGAACGCAAAATATATATGTTTGGTTATAATTAAATGGCTAAAATCAGGTTTCTAATAAGCTTCCCAAAAAACGTGTCTTTTTATATAGCATCTATAAGATTAGTGGGGCATGCTATGCACGAGTAAACATTCGAATTAACTTTGATAAGGTATTACGTCTATATTAGTGTTTTCTATTTTTGGGGGTACTTACATTTACAGTGTAAGCTATTTACTACTAGTTGCTCCATGTAGACAGGATTTCACACAATTTATGATTATTAAGAGGGAAAATATGATCCAAGGAAAATATCTATAGTTTGCTAAAAGATTTCTTAAAAAAACACATCACTGTACATGAATTCAGCTCGTAGAAATAAATATGCTTGCACTAGGCAGTGGATGACCTAGAACACTAAACAAGATCCTGTATTTGAGGCTTCCCGCAAACACCTATTATATTAACGAGCTTGTAGCTCTGTGGGAGAAGAATATTGGGAAGACTCTGGAGAAGACCTATATAACAGAGCAAGATGTGCTCAAAAAATTGCAGGTTAGGATTTGGAATACTTATCCTTTTTCCCCTGGCATTTGTAGACTTAATGTAGATCTCATTTGAGTTTTATGCATTTGTTTGCTTGCATTGTGTGTGTTGAGTATATAGATTATTTTTCATGGTAGAAGTTGGTCGAAATGTGAGAAGAATATTTTAAATTTTGTAGATTTGTTTAGAGTGAATGAGTGACTTAGCTCTTGTAAAATGCTCTGGTAGGCGATGCAGAGTCCACTGGCCACTCTATTGGATCTGAACAGGCAGTTACAACTTGGATCTGAACATGCAGTTACAACTGGTTTGAGTGGAAAACTGGAAGATTTGAAAATATAATAAAATTGAAGATTTGGTTTAATATTTAAGTTTATTTTCCGGAATTGGAGTTTGATTTGTTTCTATGCCATATTTATGCTGCATTAATTTGTTTCTGTGCCAGATTTATGCATGGCAGCAATGGCGGTGGGTTTAGTCATGTAGAAAAAAGGCATTGTCCATTGGATCTGAACATGCAGTTACAACTGGTTTGAGTGGAAAACTAGAAGATTTGAAAATACAATAAAATTGAAGATTTGGTTTAATATTTCAGTTTATTTTCCAGAATTGGAGTTTGATTGACATTAGAATAAGAAATATTATCAATATTATCAATGCCAATGTCGACATCTTTAGAATAAGAAATTAATAATTATATATATATATATATATATATATATATATATATATATATATATATATATATATATATATATATATATATATATATATATATATTTTTTTTCAAACTTTGATTAAAATGAAAATATTGAAATGGGACAATAAAAACAATAATAACCAATCAACATTAAATAGAATACAAAAAAACACAAATAAATCATAACCAATCAACACTAAATAGAATAAAAAGAACACTAATAAATCATAAACTTAATATTACACTATATTTAACAGGCACACTATCTCTACAATCATATGCAAGTAATGAATGATAATCTTAATATTACACTATAACTAGCACACCATATCTCTGTAATACAACAAGACTAATACCATCTTGGAAATACTAGAAAAATGTTACATAATCAAATATAATGAGAATAAAAAATGGTAGTCAATAATGTTGGACATTTTTGGGAAGTTTCATTAAATTTTATACTATTTTTGAAGCCATGCTTTATATTCACTTTTTGATATAAAACCAGAGTTTTAAATTTTTAATTGTATATAAATATAAATATTATAATAATAATAATTTTAAGGTTACAACTAACTTATATATTAAATTGGTGCTTAATTTTTTACTAGAAATATGATTCAATATAATTCTCTTCTTGTTTACTCTAAATGCTTGCTTGTTGGTTCAGATTATATACATGAAATGTATTCTTTTTTGTTATGTGATCTTTATGGAATAATCCATCTTTTACACTCATCACTATTGTTGTGAAAATTATCATATAAATTAAGAGTTATGGAATAATCCAAATTTTACACTCATCACTATTGTTGTGAAAATTATCATATAATACAGGTATTAATTATGAAAACCAAAGTATAATTTTATCATTTAAAAATCCTATCGGCCTTTCATTGCACCTTTTGGGGCAACAGGGATGTATTATTGCAATAATAATGCTTACACAATGCCCTATATCATCCTCTGCAATGCACTATATTCGTTATTATTTTTATATATTTTCTTGGCTTGTTTTATTTCAGTTGTCTACTAATCTAACCGGTCTTAAATTTCCCCTCTCCATTGTTTCCGTCATTCTGTTTTCCTTTCTTTTGCTTATCTTGTCGTCTGAATTTTTCCTGTTATCTTAACCCTTTTGAAACGCATTTAAGGCCACTTATGAGAAGATCAGTTATGGCTTTGAATTACATTCCTCTTGTTGTACCTTTTACGCACAGGTTGTCATTAGAAGACAGTCCCAGTTTGAAGATTTTATTCTTCAAGTCCGATGGTTAGGTCAATTAAATTCCTTCACATTTTAGGCTAATCTAATCAGAAAAATTAAATTCTTTCATATTGTAAGCTAATCTAGGCAGACTGACTTTTTTTTAGGTCTAATTTTATGCATATTTATATCTAATTTTTTTTTCCTCTTTGAATAAACTGACTTCAAAAATTGCTTCTCCCATCAAAACTACTATTTTAACTTCTCAGATAAGGCTTGGAGAAACTTGACAATAATAATGCTTACACAGTGCCGTATATCAGCCTCTGCAATTCAATATATATAGCTACAACAATGCAACTATGAACTCTCAATACCAGCTAGGATAGTCTTCCCTGGAGTTGTAATATATGTCTATATGCTTGTCGTCAAACGAATTGACATAACAATTCAGTGATTTCTTTTTTTTGAATTATTTCATATCTGTATCAAGCCTTTGCCATGTTTGTAGGCATGTCTTAGAGCCTAAATTAATTGCACATTCCTCTATATTTTATTCCAAGAAATATTTGTAACTCTGCTTTCTCGAACAAATCCTCCAGAAAATCACAAATTTAGTGATCATATCTAAGGGAGTCATCTGTTTTAGTACCATGTTTCTTGCGTGAAAAACATGGATTTATAAGGAGACATGGATTTATTGTAGCCTCCTCTTTATTATTGCATTTAATTATAAATCTAAGTGTTCATTATGGACAAATCTATTAGATAACGATTACAGAAATGCTAATTTATGCTTTTCTTACAATTTATTTAATGCATTAATATCTCTTCCAATGCATTAAAATAAATTGCAGGTATTACCATTGCAAATCAAAAATTTTGACTTTGCTACCGTGATGGAGCCAATTTTGACCGAGAATGCCATCTTGAAATTGCTAGATGGTTCGACTGAGATGCAACCTCTACTGCAAGTAGTCAACATCAGATCTGTCTATTCATCAAAAACCAGTGCTTCCCACTACCACATCACTCTCTTTGATGGCACATATCAACACAGGACTTTGCTCCCATTTGCTTATGGTGCACAAGTTGCATCTGAAGACATTTAGATCGGTTCAATCATTTCACTTAGAAAATCAACTTGCACAGTGTCCCAAAACTCTACGTAAGATTAGGCTTTCTTTTGAACTTTTCCCTTTACTCTCTTTGCATTATTCCCGAATATAAAATGATTTAACATTCATTTTAATTTTAAATAATTTCTTCATCCATTTCAGATCCATTCGAATTCTAGAACTTGAAGTTGTGTACCGTAGAAGACCTTTGGTTAAGGAGTTGTCATCGCTATTGCATGCACAGGCAAGTGAATCTCATTCAAGTTCTTCATCATCACAAAATATTCTTCCAAATACTTCAACTCCAACAAGCACACCTACAACATTGCTTGTACCATTTACATCACTCAATCCGTACCGGAAGAATTGGTCGATTCAAGGTAGAGTATTATCAAAAACACCCTTGAAAAACTACAACACTGCACGTGGGTCAGGAAAAGTTTTCGACTTTGACCTCATTGGTCGTGACAAAGATGAAATCCATCTTTCTGCATTTGCTGATTTAGCTGAATCTCTGTACAATCTCATTGAAGTTGGGCAACTATATATTGTCTCCAATGGAACAATAAAGCAAACAAACCCAAACTACAACCATTTAAACAACAAATGGGAGATTTACTTGCTTGCTACATCAACTGTGACACCATGTTTAGAAGATGATCCAAGCTTTCCTTACCAAAGCTTTCATTTCAGGACTATTGCTGAAGTCAAATCCACAAACCCAAATACCCTTGTCGATGTTCTTGGTGTCATTACCTCCACCTCCCCTACTTCTACAATAAGGAGAAGAGATGGAACTGAAATATTAAAAAAAACAGTAACATTGAAGGACAAGTCAGGTTTCAGCATTGATTTAACAATATGGGGAGATCAATGTCTCTCTATAGGAAAGGACCTTGCTGGAATCCACTCCTCTGACAACCCACCAATCCTTTGTGTCAAAGGAGGCAGGGTAACTGAATTTAATGGAATCACCATTGGGACAATTTCCACTACTGCTCTTCTTATAAATCCAAACATTGAAGAAACTCAAAAACTCCAATCTTGGTTCCGTGATACACGATACAACTCTTCGTCTCCTTCATTGAGCAGAAATTATACTATGTCTTCCAAGCGAGCTTTACCACAAAAGACCATTCAGGAAATATGTAGCATGGAAATATTGGAGAAAGCAGTATGGGTTTCGGTTCGTGCCACAATAACTCGTCTACGCATGGAATATTTCTATTTTCTTGCTTGTCAATTGGATTACAATGGGAAAAAATGCATGAAAAAAGTAAGCCACCATTCTAACGATCTCTGGCATTGTACAAAGTGCAACGGCAAATTTTCAGAATGCGACTACCGTTACAAACTGAAAATCGAATTGCATGACCACACTGGCCAGCTTCAAAATGTCACTGTCTTCAATGATGCGGGAAATGAGCTCATGGGGATCACAACTAAAGACTTGTTCCTCCTTTCCATTGAACCAGCTGATCTTCAGAAAATATGTAGTCATATATCAGGGTGTCACTTCTCTCTGTCACTTTCCATTAAAAAAGAATACTACAATGGTGTTGAGCATTTCCAATCTATTCTGCTAAGTTTAGAATAAATTCAATATGATGATGCATGCACAGAAATCCTAAAAGACATTGCCGCACTTACCATTTCACAGCGCTCTGTTGCTCGTCGCCTTTGACCTCAGTTCTTATATGTACACCTTTTTATTTCTCTAGATAGAAAAGAACATCCCTGTATAGTTCCTTTCTCCATACCATTGTAAAATACAACCATGTTGTTGTACTAAATAGTTACTTTTACAATAATATTTCTGAATGACTACAACTATGTATATTTACCCTTTCACATTTCAATAATATAAATACTTATGTTTGGCACTACAAAAAAGGTTTATACCAACATCTATTTCAAAGTGATTTTAAACTCTTTCTAGCACTTATTAATAGTTATTTAGAAATTCCAGCTTTCAACACAATGTCATACATTTCATATGCATTCATACCTCAATTTGTAATTTGTAATTCTCGCACCTCATCCCTAACATAGAATTATTTGTACTTTGTTAGATATGTCATCAAACGATGAAGATGCGGAAAAAAAGGCACGACGTCGCCTTCTTTATGCTCAAAACAAAGAAGCAATAAATGCGCGACGACGACTTCTTTATAAAAAACGAAAAGAGACTCCCTCTTCCCAAAACCTATATAACCCCCCCCCTCAATGAAGAACACCGTCGCTTTAGGCAAAAAATAGATAGCCTTTCTCCATTGCATGTTTGCACACTATGCAAAGAATCATATCTAGGCATGAAGACAAAATGTTGACATGGTACCCTCTCTTGTTCCCGATGTGAAACCTCGAAAAATTCAAACTGTTTCACTCATGCCAACAACATGGACCCTGGCGAACAACCATATGTCCTTCAGAATTTAACACAAATTGAAGAAATTCTGATTGCACGTGTAAATCCGATTCTACAAGTAACGCATGCTCGTGGTGGTCAATACAAATATAGCTGCCATACAATCAGCTTCCCTCAAGACATTACTACTATTGCAAAATATCTACCTCGCCTTGTTTCTGAATTAGACGTCCTCATTGTTAGAAGAAAAAACCCTTCTCAAACATCTTATGAATTCATTGTTTGTAAATCATGTGTTCTAGCAGCACTAGAATACAAACTCATTCATGATCCCTACTACAAAGATGTTGAACTCAACCCATCTGCAATTTCCGCTCTACCAGATCAACCTACTGATATTTCTAATCTTATTCATAATGTAACCACGTCTTCATTTATACCCCAGGAAAACATAGTCAATTCTACTCATGATATTGATGCCATTCTACCTTCATTAGATATCCAATGTTCTTCATTTGTTCCAATTCTTCCAAACTCTTGTAATGAACTTGATCGCATTAATGCTTACTTGCACTCCACAAATTCAAAATCAACAAATTCAATTGATTGGCCTACAATATCTCTATCGCCTATCAATGAATACACTACTGAGGGCCTCTTCTCTATGGCATTTCCCACACTTTTCCCAACAGGCATTGCCATGATCGCACAACCAAGAATTACAAAAGTTGAGCTACACGAATATGCCTGTCACCTGTTACGCTACCATGATAATCGCTTCGGCCGGCATCCAAGATTTCGTTACTACATATATAACATGCTAATGCGCCACCGTAGCCAATCAAATGCCAATTTTTTTGTTAAAAAAAACATTGAAAACAATTTGCCAACAACTGTATCAGATTTGCAGCAATGTCTTCACGACCTTCCAAATTCAAAAATTCCAGAAATGGTCATGCACTTGGCTCATCCCTACGAGGTACACGCTCTTTCAGGAACAAACGTCATAATGACCTAACTGACATGATCACACAGCTTGGGAGCCCAACGTTTTTCTTCACTCTAAGTGCTGCTGATACCAAATGGCCTGATCTGCACAATATTATGCCTGCCGAGGTGCCCTCCAATAAAAATTCTCATTACAGGTGGAGAATTCAAAATATAATTAACAATCCACATTTAACATCCCAATACATGCATTGCAGATTTACAATTTTCCTTGAGGAAGTTTTACAAAAAGGCCTCCATGCAACCGACTATTGGTGCAGGTACTTTTGATTACCATTATTTTTTAAACAAAATATTAAACTTTAGTAGAATTAAACAATAATATTTTTCGAAATTTCATGCAGATACGAATGGAAACATCGAAGATCTGCACACATACGTGGATTCCTTTGGTTGAAAGATGCACCAAATATGGACTCCCTCAATTGGAACAATGAGATAGAAGTTCTCAATGCTCAAAAATATTTTGACCATTATGTAACTGCTTGGAACCCGCGACAACTCCAACATTGCGCAACTTTACTCCACCAATCAGCAGAGCAGGACCCATGTCTTCTCAACACACGATCAATCTTTTCATCAACACAAACAGATGACTATGAAGAGCTTGTCAACTGTGTCCAACACCATACAAAGTGCCATGCATCTTCTTGTCTTCGCAAAAAAAACAAAGTTCTTAGATGTCGCTACGGAGTACCATGGGAGTTAAATCCCACATCTTCA